>VMDO01014818.1:0-53267 GCA_007922755.1 Pedetes capensis | reverse complement strand
AAAAAAAAAAAAAAAAAAAGGACAGCACAGGGAAAAGTGTACAGCACAGCCTGCTAGCTGGCAGAGGACAAGGTGGAGCCACTTACAAGGGTACAAGGCCGAAAAATGATCCAGGAGGGCCGTCCCTGTAGGTGAGTGGCTGGGGTGGGGTATGGTAGAACACTTGCCAAGGTGCGTGGCTGAAGAAAGGTGTAATGGGATCCTCTCAGACAGTTGTGGCTGGTGGCTGGTGGGAGGCTAGGTGAACAATGTGGAGGTTTGCAGGACTCTTTGGGGAAGAGGCTGGGTGACACAGACCCAACTGTAGGGTCTCAGACCTAGGGACTGTTTTAGTGTTATATATTCCCCATTGATCTTTTCTTTTATATATTCCCTATTGGCTTTTCTTTTAATTAGAGAGAGATGGTCACCTTTTCTTTTAATTAGAGAGAGATGGCCTCTGGAGCTATTGGAACCATGAGCTAGAGGGAGAGAAACTGAAAGGTGGCCAGTTCATGGGACAGAGAAGAGCAACTGGCACTGCTGGATCCCTGAGCCTAAGAAAGCTTGTTCAGAATAAGGCACATTTGGGGCCTAATAGGGCTTATGATGTGGAGAAGTAGAACCATAGATCTGGGGAACCTAAGATACATAGTTGAGGCTGTGGTGCAATTGGGGGCTGGAAACATAGGGGAGGGGAGAAATGGAGCAGGCACTGCTGAATGCAGAGGCTGCAGCAGGAGCTAGGCACTGAACACTGAGCCTGCAAACTATGGGGTTAGGGGAGGCAGAGAAGCATCAGCAACCCATCAATACTCAAACTCATGGGACCATCAGGGGAGAATCTGTTTACACACAGAGAAGGTGGGACCTAGCGCCCAGAGCAAGCAATGGGCAAACCTCAGCAGAAAAATATGCTGAATGGGAAGATCCTATAGACCAAATCACATCAATGGATAATTTCAGGGTAACTTGGAGGTGCCAAGTGGATGGAGAACTTAGAACCCTGCTTATAAATAGGCTAAAAGACCTCAAGACCAGAAAAGCAATTCATTTGCTGGGCAAGAAAGTATCTAATATGGAAGAAAAATTCTCAAGAGAAATAGAGATTCTAAAGAAGAATCAAGAAGAGGTATTTGAGATGCAAGGAAAAATTAACCAACTCAGCATTACACTAGAATCTTCAGTATTGAGACTAGACAAAGCTGAAAATGAAATAGCTGAAGCAGAGGAAAAGGCAGAAGACCTTATTTACTCATATGTCAAGATAGAAAGACAGGTGTAGCAGGATGAGCAAGATTTCAAGAGGTATTCGATAAAATGAAGAAATGAAACCTATAAATTCAGGGGGTCCATGAAAAACCTGAAAAAATGAGAAGATTAGGAAATTTATTCAAAGAAATATTAGATGAAAACCTAAGGCAGGAGCTGGATATCTATACAACTGAAACATTCAGAACGCCAAACAGAGTAGACCAGAACAGATCCTCCCCAAGACACCTTATAATTAGAATGATAAATCTAGAGAGCAAAGAAGCTATTCTAAAAGGTACAAGAGGGAAGTGCCAACTAAAAAAGGTAAACCCATCAGAATAACAGTGGACTTCTCAACAACATTTAAGGCAAGGAAAGCTTGGACAGACATTATCCAAGTCCTGAAAGAGTGTAGGGAGAAATTGGGAGGAAATTGGCAAAACCCCCCAACTGGGAAAATGGCTTTTGAAGATCTGGTTTGTAAATTAGAAATCTAGGGAAAGTAAATGTCACTTGATTGGACATTTGTACAAAACCATTCATAAATCCCCCAAGTCTGATTGGACAATTAGAAAACAAAGGACTCAAAGCTGATTGATTTGAGCCATCTATAAAAGGAGCTGCACTGCAACAGCTTGTTCTCTCTGCTACGGACAAGATAGAACTCTCTCTGAACTGGACCATCAGGTGACAAGAACTCTCTCCAGCATCAGACCACAGACAAATAGATGGTGCTCTCAAGGAGGAAGATCTACAATCAAGGTGAGGACAATCTCTTGGACAGGTGCATCGGAACAGAAGCTGAGGACAGTCTCTGGTCCCAGCACTGGAGGCAGAAGAGCCACCGCTGCCCTTGAGGCAGCATAAGAGCTGTAGCACTTGTAACCTGTACCCTTTGGGCTCCTCTTGGCCCTTGTCAGGGCAGAGACAATAAAGAGCTTTTGGTCCCCACAAGGCAAAATCACCTGAGGCTTTTCCTTTCTCCCCTCTCATAGCGTTCCTGAGGGCCACAGGAGTCCACCCCCCTCACCCAAGGATCCCAAGTGAGTTGTGTTTAGTGATCTGTGTGTGTGGCCATGCCTCCCATCCAAACATCTGGGCCAGACCAGCAAGGAGTGAGCCCCACAAAAGAGAATAACTGCCAACCATGATTACACTAGCCATTGAAGTTATCTTTTAAAATAGATGATAACAAGACATTCCATGATATTCCCTTGTTTAAATGATTTGCAGCCACTCAGCCCACATTGTAGAGGATTCTCAATGAGACACCACATATGGGAGATAAGACAATCCCACATACAAGATCAAAGGAATGAATAATAAACAGGAGGGGAACTTAAGAAAAAAATGGGCCAAATATGTATCAAAAGCAGTAATAAGTACCAAATTAACGAAGAACAATAAGCACCTATCAATAATTATTCTCAGTGTAAATGGTCTTAACTCACCAGTCAAGAGACATAAACTGGCCAGTTGGATAAAAATACATAGACCTTCTATATGTGGCATTCAAGACACTCATGTCATCCATAAAGACCATCAAAGGGTGAAAATTAAAGACTGGAAAACAATACACCAAACAGGTGCAAAACAAACAAACAAACAAAAGCAGGAGTTGCAATACTAATTTTGGACAGATTAGACTTCAATCCCAAACTAATCAGAAAAGACAAAGAAGTACATTACCTACTGGTGAAAGGAACAGTCAACCAGGAACTCTCATGATACTTAATATTTACTCACCAAATACAGGGTCACCTAACTACACAAAACAAACTATATTGGAGATAAAGGAACACACTGGGCCAGACACAATAGTTGTGGGAGTTTTCAATACTCCAATTTGCCAAGAGACAGGTCATCAATACAAAAAAATCAACAGAGAAATGATGGATTTAAATAACACCATAGACCAAGTGGACCATACAGATGTCTTCAGAATATTCCATCCATCAGATGCAGAATACACATTCTTCTTAGCACCACACAGGAATTTTTCTAAGATAGACAACATTTTAGTCCACAAAATGGCTTCAACAAATAAAAAAAGTAGAAATTATCCCCTGCACCTTATCAGATCATAATGGAAAAACACTAGAATTCAAAAACAAGAAAAAATTGCAGAAGTGTTACAAATTCATGGAGACTAAATAATATACTGGGTTGGGATTTAGCTCAGTGGGTAGAGCACTGTGCTGCAGTCTCTGAGGTCCCGAGTTCAATTCCCAGCACCACAAAAAATGGGAGAAGGACCTGGCAATCCACTCCCAAGGCAATCCCGAAACAGTCAGCCATTGAAAACCCTATGAGGGTCACTATGAGTTGGATACCAACTTGACGGCACCTAACAACAAATAATATACTGGGATTGGGATTTGGCTCAGTTGGTAGAGTGCTGCTCTGTGGTTCCTGAGCAATTCCCAGCAACACAAAAATGGGAGAAGGACGTGGCAATCCCAAAACAATCAGCCATTGAAAACTCTATGAGGGTCACTATGAGTTGGAAATGACTCAATGGCACCTAATAACAACAAATAATATACTGCCTGCAGCCATACCACTGTGATGTTTGACCCTGTCATATCTCAGAAGCTAAATAGGGTTGGACCTGGTTAGTACTTGGATGGGAGACTGCCTGGGAACAACAGGTGCTGTAGGCTTGGGAGAAGGACCCGGCAACCTACTCCCAAAAATCCATCTGCCATTGAAAACCCTATGAATAGCAGAGAAGTGGGGCTGGGATTTAGCTCAGCTGGTAGAGCACCGCTCTGCAGTCTCTAAGGACACAAGTTCAATTCCTAGCACCACAAAAATGGGAGAAGGACATGGCAACCCACTCCCAAGGCAATCCCGAAACAATCAGCCATTGAAAATCCTATGAGGTCACTATGAGTCGAACATGACTTGACAGCACCTAACAACAACAACAAGCAGAGAAGCACTGACAATAGTGTTTCACCTCTTGTATGTAGGGTCACTATGAGTTGGATACTGGCACCTAACAACAACAATAAGCAGGGGATTCTGTTATGGCTCTAGGGCTGATAATCCCTGCAGGAGGCCCTAGCTACCCCACTCCCTCCATCTCTCTGGCTGATCCCTCTGACATCTCCGCTTCTGCCCCAGTCTTCTGCACTGTTTCCTGGTCTGTCTCCCCCTCTTAGTACAAAGTGTGGCCCCGGGAGCACTAAAATACTGTTTCAGCACTAAAATACTGTTTCACCTGTTGTTTGTAGGGTCACTATGAGTAGGACACTGACTCAAAAGCACTTAACAACAACAACAACAACAACAACAGCAACAACAAACACTGCTGAGTAATCAATGGGTTATTGAAGAAATTAGAGCAGAAATTAAAAAATTCCTGCAATCAAATGAGGATGAGAATATATCCTATCAAAATTTATGGGATACAGCAAAGGCAGTTCTAAGAGAGAAGTTCATAGCCGTGAGTGCCTTCATCAATAAGTTAGGGAAGGCCCAATTAAATAACTTAATGACACATCTCAAAGCATTAAAAAGCCAACAATAAAGTAATCCCAAAAGGAGCACTCAGACAGAAATTACCAAGATTAAGGCAGAGATATCCCAATTAGAATCTAAAAATATAATTCAAAGAATTAATGAGACTAAGAGCTGATTCTCTGGAAAGATAAGATAGAGGTTGCCCAAGTCAGTCTCACCAAAAGAAAGAAAAGACCCAAATTGAAAAAAAAAAAATGTAGATGAGAATGGGGTCATAACCACCAATACCAGTGAAATCCAGAAAATCATTAGGGACTACTTTGAGAAACTTTACTCTCAAATAAATAAATAAATAAATAAATAAATAAAAATAAATAAATAAAATACAGAAGAAATGGATAAGTTCATTAGCATATATGAATTACCAGAATTAAGCCTGGAGGACATTAGCAATCTAAACAGACTATCATTCACTGAAGTAGAGAACGTAATAAAAATTTTCCCAATAAAGAAAATTCCAGTTCCCAATTAGTTTGCAGGAGAATTCTAGCAAACTTACAAAGAATTAATACCTATTCTCCTCAAACTATTACATAAAGTAGAAAAGGAAGGGGCACTTCCACACTCATTCTACGAAACCACCATCACTGTAATACCAAAACTGAGCAAGGACACTTCAAAGAAAGAGGATTATAGACCAATTTCAGTGATAAACATTGACACAAAAATTCTCAACAAAATCTTGGCAAACAGAAATCAACAACACATAAAAATCATCATACACCAAGATCAAGTGGGCTTCATTCCACAGATGTGAGGCTGGTTCAACGTACAAAAGTCAATCCATGTAATTCAACACATCAAGAGATTTACAGACATAAATCACATGATCATGTCAATGGATGCTGGGAAAGCCTTTGACAAAGTGCAAAACATTTTTATGATAAAAGCATTGGAGCAGATGGACTTAATAGGGAAATACTTAAATATCATAGAGGTCACTTATGACAAACCTATAGCTAATATCATACTAAATGGAGAAAATTGAAACAAATTCCTTTACAATCAGGAACAACACAAAGATGTCCAGTCTCTTCTCTCTTATCTAATATTGTGATCAAAGTCCTCTAGCCAGAGCAACCAAAGAAAAAAAAGTCAGCAGGATACAGACAGGCAAAGAAAAGGTGAAATTATCCTTATTGCAGATGACATGATTCTTTACATAGAGAACCCCCAAAATTCCTCTAGAAAACTCTTAGACCTAATTAACTCCTTCAGCAACGTAGCAGGATACAAAATTAACACTCAAAAATCAGTAGCCTTCATTTACACCAATTATGAAAAGGAAGAGAAGGAAATTAAAGCCACAATATTTTTTGCAATAGCTCACTCCAAAATCAAATATTTAGGAATCAGTCTAACCAAAGGCCTTGAAGATCTGTATAAGGCAAAATTCAAAACATTTAAGAAAGAAATAGCAGAGGATAGCAGAAGATGGGAAGACCTCTCCCATTCATGGATTGGGAGAATCAATATTGTAAAAATGGCTATACTACCAAAAGCAATTTACAGATTTAATGCGATTCCCATCAAAATCTCAAGGAAAGACTTTGCAGAAACAGAAAAAAACAATCCATAAATTCATGTGGAAACACAAAGACTATGTATTGACAAAACAATCTTAGGGGGCAAAACTAGTACAGGTGGGATCACAATACCTGACTTTAAACTATACTAAAGGGCTATAGTAGCCAAACCAGATTGATACTGGTACAAATATAGGCTTGAAGATCAATGGAACAGAATTGAAGATCTAGAGATACACCCACACAACTACAGTCACTTGATCTTTGACAAAGGGGCTGAAGACACACAATGGAGAAAAGGTAGCCTCTTCAATAAATGGTATTGGGAAAATTGGCTATCGATCTACAGAAAAATGAAAATAGACCACTATCTCTCAATTTGCACAAGAGTCAACTTGCAATGGATAACAGACCTCAACATAAAACCTTAAAACTACTAGAAGATAGAAAACATGCTCCAATACATAGGCATAAGAAAGTATTTATTTAACAAGACTTCAATTGCTCAGGGAATGGCACCAAGAATTGACAAATGGGATTACATGAAATTAAAAAGCTTTTATACAACAAAGAAAACAATCAACAGAGTTGAGGAAGAGCCCATGGGATGTGAGAAAATCTTTGAATCCTATACATTTGAGAGAGGACTAATTTCTAGAATTTATAAAGAACTCAAGAAAGAAAATCCCAAGACAACAAATAACCCAATATGTAAGTGGGCAAAGGAACGAACAGACAGTTCTCAAATGAAGAACTTTGAAAGTGCACCAAACCCAAACTTCTTTGTAAGAAACTAAGGACTAAGAAACAAATGAAAAATGTTCAATATCCCTAGCCTTTAGGGAAATGCAAATTAAAACAACTCTGAGATACCATCTAACTCCAGTAAGTATGGCCAAGATCAACAAAACAAATAATAACAAATGCTGGTGAGTATGTGGAGAAAAATGAACACATTTATACTGCTGATAGGACTGTAAATTAGTTCAACCACTTTGGAAATCAATATGGAGATACCTCAGAAAACTAAAAATAGAACTCCCATACGACCCAGCTATATCACTCCTGGGAATATACCCAGAGGGAGACAAGTCATCATACCATAGTGACATCTGCATCTCCATATTTAATGCAACACTCTTCACAATAGCAAGGATATGGAACCAACCAAGATGCCCATCAACTGAGGAATGGATAAAAAAATTATGGTACATATGCACAATGAAATATTACTCAGCAGTGAAAAAGAATGAAATAATGTCATTTGCAGCAAAATGGGTGGAACTGGAGAATATCTTAAGTGAAAGAACAAAAGCTCAAGAAGAGAAATACCTTATGTTCTCACTCATATATGGGAGCTGAATCTTACTTAAAGGAAGAAAAACCTATGCATAAGAAGATATATAAAAATTAACAAACTTAGCTATGAAGGAAAAATATAAACAGAGTAGAAAGATGGAGGGAAGGGACTAGCAAAGGGAAGTAAAGGTTGTGGAAAGTTGGAAGGGGAGAGGAAACAATGCAAAGGGATAAAGGGAGAGAAAATAATCTCAATGTAAATGATGCAACTTCATGAGTACATGGGAAAAATATGGGAATATAACCTATAAATGCATATGAGTTTTACTAAGTATTCATCAAAAGTTTCAGTTAAATTTGTAAGTTGATGAAAGTGTAACCAAAAGTGATGTAATAGTTGCATAATGGAAATAGCAAATGCTATATTACTCTGTACCCCACCAACATTTACAAATAAAGGGGAAAAATAGATGGATGTGACTATAAAATAAGCTTCCACTTCATGGAAACAACTGAATTTGGTGCATCTTTCATGTAGCATTGATAGATTTTTTTTAAGAGTCACATATTCACCCTTGATCAATATACATGTATATGCACCATGGGAAGAGAAATATCTGACTGCAGTATTAAAACACAATGACATAGACTGATGTGAATATGAAAAAAATTCCACTCCATGAAAGGAGTTTGGGTTTAATGGTTCAACTAGCATCAATAGATTCCATTTAGGGCCACATATTCCCTACTACTCAATATGTGTCTACATGTAATCTTGGAAAAGAAATATGTCACTGTGGTTCTAAGATGCAGTGATATAGTGGATGTAATATGAGATGAGCTTCTTGTCCATGTAAGAATTTTTGTTTTGATGCATGTTTCAAGCAGCATCAACAGATTTTCCAGTTTCACATATTCCCTAATGCTCAGTGTACATCTATATTAAATATTGGGAAAAATATGTCTGTTCTAAAACACAACAAAACATATATGTGGATAGAGAGCAAGCTTCCATTCAGTCAAAGATGTTTGGTCTGGGAACATCTTCTAACTAGCATCAACAGATTCTGATTAAGGTCACAATTCCCCTACTTCTCACTCTATGCCTAAATTCACTATGGAGAAAGAAATACCTGACTGCTGATGTAAAATGTACTGAAATAAGTGGATATGGATTGGAAACAAGCTTTCTCTCCATAAAAGAAGTTTGGGTTTGGTGCACTTTCAAAAAGCACCAACAGATTTCATTTTATAGTCATGTATACTCCATTGCTTATTATAGGTCAACATATAATGTGGACAAAGAAACATCTGTCATTGTGTTTTAAAACACAATGATAATATAGATGTGAATAGAAACAAACTTCTATTTGGTAAATGATGTTTGGGTTTGGTACATCTTTTAACTTCCATCAACAGATTCTGAGCTAGGGTCACAAATATCTTGTTGCTCATTATACTGTATATGTATATGCACTCTGGGGAAAGAACCATCTGACTGCTATTTTAAAATGCAGTGACATAAGATTGATATACAGATTAAATCACCAAACACCCCTGGAAAGAATTTTGAGTTTGGTGCACTTTTCAACTACCATCAACTGATTCAGATTTAGGGTTACATCTTCCTTGTTACTCATCTTTCAAATGAGAAAAGAAACATCTGACTGCACTTGGAAAATGCAACAATATAGATCATGGAACATAAATGTGGGTATCAAAGAAGTTTCCAAACCATCAAAGGTGTAAGGCTTTGGTGCATCTTTCCACGAGCATCAGTAGATTCTGGTTTAGAATCAATAAGTCCCTATTGCTGTTATACAACTCCATGCATTATTGGAATACAAACATTACCAAACTACTAAGGCACAATAAAATAGATGGTTTTGGATATGAAACCAGATTCCCTTCGTGGAAGAAGTTTGGATTTAGTGCATGTTTCAACTAGAGTCAACAGATTTTTATTCAGTGTAATGTTTTTCCCTATTTCTCAGTATGGCTCTATGTGGTATGAGGGAAAAAACCTCATGGCTATTTTAAATCACAGAGACATATATTAATTTGGATGTGAAACAAGATTCCACTACTTGAAAGAATTTTGCATTTGGTACATTTTTAAATTAGCATCAACAGATTCTGATTTAGAGTCACATATTCCCTATTCCTCTTTATACATATAAGCAATATCAGGAAACATTCAATTTCACTTATGAAACTCAATGATATAGTTGGATGCTAGTATGAAAAGAACTTCCACTCCATGAATGAACTTTGGGTTTGGTGCATCTTTCAACTAGCATCATTAGTCTCTGATTTAGATTCGCATATATCCTATTGCTCAACATACACTAACATGTATATTTGGGAAGAAAACTGATGGTTTAAAATTCAGTAACATAGATGGATCTGGATATGAAACAAACTTCTACTCTGTGTTCAGTTTGTTCAATTTGATCATCTTTCAACTACTCTCAGCTGACGCCAATGATTCAGAGGCAATTATCCTTCCTGCTAAATATATATCTGTATGCATTATGGAGAAAGAAACATCTGACTGTTGTTCCCAAATGCACTGGCATACATGGGTGTGGAAATGAAATAAGGTTTTACTACTTGAAGGAAGGGCTGGGATTTAGCTCAGTTGGTAGAGCACCACTCTCCAGTCTCTGAGGTCCCAGGTTCGATTACCAGCACCAAAACAGTGGGAGAAGGATGTGGCAATCCACTCCCAAGGCAATCCAAAAACAATTTGCCATTGAAAACCCCATGAGGGTCGCTATGAGTCAGGCATGACTCGACAGCACCTAACAACAACAACAACTTGAAGGAAGTTTGGGTTTGGTGTATCTTTCAATTAGAAAGCACAGATTCTGAATTAGAGTCACATATTTCCTAGTGCTCATCATATGCCTATATGCAATTTGGGACACAAAGGCTTCCCTGCATCCTGGCATGGCATAGAGAAGCAGGAGAGCTGGAGTCAGAGGAATGAGAGACCTTTGAGCAGGTTCCTGAGGGCCCCGTCCTTTGGTAATAATACAGCCAACATCTGTAAGGCACTGTGAGATTTACTAACTTTGTGTGTAATCATGATCTCATTTGTGCCTGTCTCAGCAACATTTACACTATATTGTAGTTAGTTGTCTCCTTTCTTCAGGGTCTCACAGGCAGATCACAGGCAGTCTGAAGACAGGGCCTATATTTCTCATTGTGATATGCTTAGTCCCCACCTTACAGCTACTATTCTAGAAGTGTTCATTACATGTAAGAATTAAAAAACTAGTACCACAATTTTGAAGCTGATAGTTGTTATTACCATTTTACAAAGAAACCAAGGCTCAGTTAAGTATCATGAAGCCATCACATGAAACAACTGAGTTTCTGTGACCCAGTCCTTTCTCAAAGCTGCACTCAGAGAACTCCCAGTGTGGGTCTCTTCCTCCCCATCATACTATATGTCTCTCCATTCTTCCCATTCCAGACATAAGCACCAGAAGTCACTCTGGGGGCTTCTTGGCCTTGTGGGTGTTCCAAGCCTGGCTGGAGTGGTTATGATGTGCCTTAACTCTTCTCAAGTGCAGTGGGCGGAAGTCCCTGACACATAGTATTTAAGTCATCTTACTGATTTTCCTATGAAAAACCTCCAGCAAATAAAAGTCTCCACCTCATTAAATCAGACAGTACTTGGCAGATTTATAATGGTAATATCATCTCTGGGATCCTGGGTGAAGTGAGGGTTAGGGGCAGGTGAGAGGTGGGGTTAGGGATGCTGTGTCTGGATGTATTGGGTTGGAGGAATAAGGGAGGAAGAGCAGATGATGCACTTCCACATGGAAAAATGCTGCAGTTAGATGCCTGAGTGTTCATGTGCTTACAGCTTGAACCCTAGTACAATGGTTCTGAGAGGTGGTGGGGTCTTTATTGGTGAGATGGGACTAAGTTAAAAGACCTTAGGTCACTGAAGGAGATGCCATTGAAGGGATTGTGGGAAAACAGCCTCTCTGGCTCTTGTTTTCGAGGTGTGATGTTTTCTTTCCACAAGTGCTCCTGCTGTTGTGATTCCACTCACCATGAGTTTCTCAGCAGAGCTGAGCCAATGCTGGTGCAACACCCTTGGTGCTCCAGAACTATGAGTGAAATAAACTTCTTCTTTCTAAAGTTAGTTTGCCTCAGCTATTTTGTTTTGTAATTATATGAAACAGGCTAATACAAGATGTTCTCCAGACAAGTTTCAATGCAAGACTGGAAAGGGAGAGATGGATTGTCCAAGATGTGGATTTGGAGGTATTTAGAGAAGTGGCAACTTAAATAGATGAAATGACTGAAAGACAATTATGGATTAAAATCAAATTTTACATGTGCAATTAAATTACAATAAAGACTTCAGAGAAATTTAGCTTTTGCTGTAGATCCTTTTGTACCCTCATCTCTTAGGGAAACACAATCATTTGTTTCTCAGTGGTGTGTGTGTGTGTGTGTGTGTGTACATCCCCACCAGATTGTGCCTCTTTCTCTATATTCACCACCAGGGTACCTGGTCTATGAGGCATCTGTATACAGAAAGATGCCCATTGCAGCATTATTAATAGTAATGAAAAATATATGTATACATTTGTATAAATGTGTAAAAAATGGCATAGTTTGGTAAAATAGGGTTATCTACTTGATTGAATGTCATTTAGCCTTTCTATGATAGTTGTAAAAACTATTATGGAAACTCAAAAGTGCTTATGCATTTTCTCAAAAATTTATCTTTCATGTACCATTTCTTAAGAAGTTGCTTGGGGAAATGTTTCCACCAGGGCAAAATAAACATAATAGAAAACACCTTCAGAGGAATCTAAGTCAGCGTATAATAGAGATACCTGTACATTCATGTTCAATGTAGCACTGTTTACAATAGCAAAGATTTGGAATCAAACTACGTGCCCAAGAATGGATGAATGGATAAAGAAAATGTGATATGTGTTGTTTTGTTGTTGTTGCCATTGAGTTGAAGTAACCCTACATACAATAGAAAAAAACCACTTCCTGACATTGTGCCATGCCCAGGACTATGTCAGTGCTTCTTTGCTATTCATGGTATTTTCAATGGTTAATTGTTTCCAGTTAGTTTCAGGAGTCGGTGGCCAGGTCCCTCTCCCATTTTTGTAGTGCTGGGGATTTAACTCAGGGCGTCAGAGAATGCAGAGTGGTGCTCTACCAACTCAACTAAACTCCAGCCCCAATGCAATATATATGAAATATTATTTGGCTATAAAGAAGAACATTTGTGGGAAAGCAGATGGAGCTGGAGGTCATTATGTTAAATAAGACACACTCAGAAAGATAAACTTTATATATTTTCTCTCATGTGCAGAATCTAGATTTTAAAACAAGACATTGAAGAAGGGGAACTCCTTGGGAAGAAGATGGAGACCAGTGGAAGGAGGGTGGACAAGAAAAGGTAATAGCTGGATGAATATAATCAAAGTACATTGTATACATATAAGAAAATGTGATATCAAAACATTATTTTATGCAAATTATATCCAATAAAAAAAACAAAAAATCCCGCAATTACATTGAAAAAAGAAAAAGAAAAGGCCTTACGAACTCTAAACATTGGAGTTATAAGTTAAAGGCTCTCAAATAGTTATGGTTACTACACTCAATGAGTAACAATCAAGAGGATTGTTGGTGGCTCTCCTAAGACACTGCAATCAAGAGAGTCACCACAGGATCCAAGTAATGGGAACCCCCAGGGCGATGATGATGGAAGATTCTGGAATGACTATCCAGAGTAGACATAAAAGGTGGCCACAGTATGTTGAGTACCACCCACTCCAAGATCCCTGCTGCCTTGATGCCCTCCTTGCAGCCTGAGAATGAAATACTTGAGTGAGGCTGGCCCAGTTTCTTCCAAGCACTTGACTTGTCTTGACTATTATTAAAGTTTTTCTTTTCCTCTGGGCACTTGGATTTGCTTTGACAGAAGACCATTGTGAATTTAGAAAAAGGAAATACAGAGCATCCTTCTCTCTGTAAAGCTATTTCTTATTTTTTATCTCCCTTTATTACTAAATGATGATGGGGTACAGAGTAATACAGCATTGCCTTTTTCCAGTATGCATCCTTTACATCACTTCTGGCAACACTTTCATCAACCCACAAGGTTCATGGAGGCTTATGATTTATATGTGGTAAAGCTTGAGTGCATATTTGGGTTACACTCCCCTATTTTTCCAATGTACTCATGAAGTTGCACTGTTTACATTGAGATCGTCCTCTCCCCCTTCATCCCTCCACATTGACCCTCCTCCTCATCCCACCTTCTGAAATTTTTACTTCCCTCTGCTAGTCCCCTCCCTCCTTCTTTCTATTCTTTTTTTTTGTGTGTGTGTGTGTGTGTTTTAGTTTTCTTTTTTTTATTAGAAATTTTTAATGTACATCATAATGTGATTCATTTTGACATGCTTTTCGTTGTGACAATTTTCATATATGCAATTTGATAAGCATTATTCATATAGGTTACCCCTTACCCTCCTCTATGTTCCCCCCTCCCCCTTCCTATCTAAGTTTCCCATATATTCTTTATATTGTGCTTTCTCCGCCTAGTGTAATTGTTCATTTTTTATATATCAATTTATATATAGGATTTTTCTTTCTTTAAATATGATTCAGCTCCCACATATGAGTGAGAACATATTGCATTTCTCTTTTTGAGCTTGTGTTTGTTCACTGTGAAGCTATTTCTGATGGACACCCCATAGATTGTCCAAGTGACAGTTTTGTCGGATGCTCCTACTATGTTGACTCCTGATTTCCAAGGCTCACTCACCTAACCCAATGACATCCTAGATTGTAAATTCTCAGGGAAGCAGAAGCCAGACTATGGCTCAGACAGTTTGTCATCTTTTCTTTTGGGGACTTTGTGTAATTGTGTCAATATTACCTTTCTCTCACTCACCTTTTTGCCTCTGAGCCATTTTTTAACTATAAAGACAAGCAAGGGATGAGGAGGGATTATCTCTTGGGGAAAAGAGCATTGTGACAGTGGCAGTGTGTGTTGGTAATCCTATTTAAGAGATATAAAGCAAGGTTACATTTGCCAGTCTCCTTTATAGTAAAGTTGAAGCTCTATAACAGTTCTCACCAGAGAAAGTTTGAGAAAGATAATTAAATGCAGATGTAAATTCTCTATGCCTTCTCTTATTTTTCCTACTTGACTAGAAGTAAAAGACTTTGAGGTAGTGCAATTATAAGATAGAAGCTTGTTGTTGTTGTTAGGTGCCGTCCAGTCAGTATCTGACTCATAGCGACCCTCTGTACAACAGGGGAAACACTATTGTCAGTGCTTCTCTGCTGTTCATAGGGTTTTCAATGGCAGATTGACTTTTGGGAGGGGATTGCCAGGTCCTTCTCCCAAGCCTACAGCACCTGGTGTTCCCAGGTGGTCTCCCATCCAGGTACTAACCAGGCCCGACCCTGCTTAACTTCCGAGATCTGACAGGATCAGATGCCACAGGGCTACAGCTGCAGGCAAGATAGAAGCTACACAGTCTTAAATTACTACTGGGGGTATGAAGGAGAGTTCCTCAACCTGAATGGCCTGTGATGTGAGGGAGGCATACAGGTCATCCCCTAGCTGTAGTTTGACTTTCTGTGGTTTCAGTTACTACAGTCTGAAAATATTATTTGGAAGATTCCAGAAATAATTTATATGTTTTAAGTTGTGTGCTTTCCTGAGTTTGTTGTTTTTGTTGAGTGATATCCAGTCTGGTCTGACTCACAGCCACCGGATGTACAATAGAACAAAACACTCCCCGGCACTGTACCATGTCTGGCACTATGACAGTGCTTCTCTGCCATTCATAGAGTTTTCAATGGCTGATTGTTCTCGGGATTGTTTTGGGAGTGGGCTGCCATGTTCTTCTCCCATATTTGTGGTGCTAGGAACCAAACCCAGGGCCTCTGAGAGCTCAGAGCAGCACTCTACCAACTGAGCTAAAGATGAAATTCCAACCCCCTTGATATTGATATTCAATGCTTGCGTTCAAGTAGCCCTTATATAATAGCCTAATGCTATATCACAACACCTGTCATTCATTTCACTTCCCATCATGTGGATTGTGTATCACCTTACATCATCACCATCATAAGGACCAGTACAGCATCATAAGACATTTTGAGGGGGCAGGGAGGGAGAGAGAGAGAGAGAGAGAGAGAGAGAGACAGAGAGACAGAGAGAGAGAGAGAGAGAGAGAAAGTCTTACATAATGTCTATTACAATATATTACTAAAATTGGTCTGCCTTATTATTATTGTATGGATTCTGCTTGACATGATTGCAGCCACCCAGAGTCATAACTGCCATGGTAGCCCCTGAGTAACCCTAGCTGGTTTCTCTTGCAGAATTTCCCAGAAAACCACAAATAAATCAAACCACCAGTCATATATGGGACTTTACAGTTGGACCCCAGCTCTAGGGATGCACATCACTCTTCAATCTTATCTTAAGACAAACCAGGTACATTCCAGACAGGATGAGGTTGTTTTTGTCTAACCCATAAATACACCCTTCCTTCTGATCCAAATTGATCTTGTTGCCACCCAGAACCATGCTTTTGTCATAAGTCCCCTAATAAATTGTACTCTGTGCAATTGAGTGGCCCTGGAACAATTATTGTTAATCTCTTACTGCATTAAATTTATAAACTAAACTTTAAGAATGTATTTATAGGAAAAATATAACATAACATAACATAATATAATATAATATAATATATATGCACACACATTATATACATGGGGTTCAATACTATTTTCAGTTTTGGGCAAACATTGGGGGTCTTGGAATGCACTGTCCACAGATAAGGAGGGGTCTGTTATAAATGTGTGCACAGGTTTTAAATCAAGGATATTTTGAGATGTGTCTGTAGCTGCTATGGTATACCTGTACAAGTACAGAGGGGTATTCTAAGGTAGCCATAGTGTTCTATTTCTTAAACTGGATATTTTTAAACATGGACATTATTATTATTATTCTTTAAACTTCCTATATGTACTTTCATTATGTATTATATATTTCACAGTAAACATTTAAACTATTAAGTATATTATGTTATGTACATCTTAAGAACATTATGATCCCATAAAATTGAGAATGAATTGATCTTTTTCACTTTGGTCCAACCAACAGAATATGTGGGAGCATAAAGTGGAGCAGGTTTTTGGGAAAGTTATTTCACAATATATCTCAAGAACCAAAATATTATCCTTTGAGTCAGTAGTTTCGTTACTGATAGTTAAACTTAAGGAGATAACTCTAAAATTTGGGGAAAGTTTTATATAGAAAGATGCTCACTGTGACATTATCTATAGTAGTGAAAAATAGAAGAGAAGAGCATGATTAGTTAGATTGGATTGTATGCACTCAGGGAAAACAACAGTTTCCCTGTTGAAAAACAACAGTAATCTAGGTACAGTCCAATGTGTATACTTTGTTTAGAAGAAAAAATTTAAATGTGGTTGAAGTTATACATGAGATCCTTTCTTCTTATAAATTAATTTTTAAAATTCAAACACAGATTTATTAAATCTGATTCAATTCTGCAATACTTTGGAACTCTTGAACACATTTGTATGTGAGGATGGAGGAGGGAAAAATGAAGAGGAGGGACTGAATGGGAAAGGGACAAAGTTCTTTTTTTTTTTTTTTTTTTTTTTTTTTTGCGGTCCTGGGGGTTGAACCGAGCCTCATGCTTGCATGCTTTGCAAGTGCTGGACTGCTGAGTTGCACCCCCAGGCCATTTTTTGTTTTTTTTACTTTTTGAGACAGGGTCTCGCTAAGTTATGCAGACTGCCTCTGGTCTTGAACTTGGGATCCTCCTGCCTCCGTGTCCCGAGCCACTGGGATTACAGGCGTGTGCCACTGTGCCCAGCAGGGATAAAGTTCTTTATAGTCCAGTAGCTAGAACAGTAACATGTAACCATGTTCAGCTACCCATCTGATGAGTGGGAAATGACCTCTAAAGTCTGTTCCATTGTGTGTCTGACTCTGCATCTCACAATTTGAAAAGAAATCACAAGAAGTTCCACTGTGGTAATGTCTCTTTCTTCCAGGGTTTCCTAGAAGACAGAAAAAATGAAGATAGAAGCCTGAGGGATGAAGAAGTCAGTTTCTAAGAAGATAGTTAGGTATATCTTCCCTCGACTCTCCCCTCTCCCACTGAAAGACCAACCCCCACCCCCCATACCATGGTAAGTTTAGCCTTCACTTTTGTTGTTGTTGTTAGGTGCTGTAGAGTCAGTGTCCGACTCATAGCAACCCTCATAGGGTTTTCAATGGCTAACTGTTTCAGGATTGCCTTGGGAGTGGATTGCCAGGTCCTTCTCCCATTTTTGCGGTGCTGACAATTGAACTCGGGACCTCAGAGACTGCAGAGCAGTGCTCTACCAACTGAGCTAAATCCCAGCCCCTAGCCTTCACTACCCGTTGTTTATTCTTTTGCGTTAAGCTGCCATGTTTCAAATCAGGAAGACACCTTACCACTTCTCAGAGGTCTTTAATTGCCTTACAACTACTTCGCTTTGGAAGGCTGTCAGGGTGATGGAATCTCAGATCACAGACACAGATAAGAAAGACAAAGAAGAAATGATCCAAAAAAGATGTAAAAAAGTCCATAATGAACTCATGTATCTTGAGAAAACCTCTAATATAATGAGAATGGATTTTGTTGGGAAGATTATACATGAACAATTAATTATTCATGACAGAGACATCATTAAGATTTCATTTTGTTTAAAGGCTTCTAAGTGGCTTAGAAAATTGAGTTAAGCTGGAGAGGAATTTCAAGAAAGAGACAAGGGAAAGCTTTTCATTATATTGAGTTTTTCTAATATTTTCAAGATGAATATTATGAATTGGCACATAAATTATATTGGAATGAAGCCTCCAATGATTTGCCTGGGCAAGAATCTTCACGTGGGATGATGGTGGACCAGGGTGGTCAGATGAAAGTCAGCTGATGGAGATTCATGAAGGATTTAGGAGGTTTATTCCAAAGTTCTATAATAATGCAATTGGATTCCTTGGTATTTTGGGAGTAGGAGGAATCCCTTTGAAATGACAATAGGATTTGTATAAGCAATGGCATTTTGCAGTCAATGATTACCAGCATCCTGTGGGAAGCAAGCACCTACTCACTTACAGTAATCATAAGATAGGACACTATGTAGGTTTTATAAAACCCTGAAAACCTGGAGCATCCTAGGCCATCTTGTCAGGTACTGTTGAGTCAAGTCCAACTCATAGCAACCCTCAGAGGGTTTTCCATAGATGATTGTTTTCAGGATTGTTTTGCCACATCCTTATCCCATTTTGGGGGTGCTGGGGATAGAATCCAGGTTCTCAGAAAGTGCAGAGCAGCACTTTACCAACTGAGCTAATAATCAGCCCACTTCCTAGGCCATACTGTTGCTTATCTTAAAGGCAAACACCAGAAATTGGCATCAGGTTGAGACTTGATTATGGGATTGATTAAAAACATACAAGTAGAGATCTTGGGTGAATTTATAGGAGAGTATTGCATACAGGTCTGTCGGTTTGCCATACTGTAGGGGCTTGCATGTTTCTATGAGGCTGAAAGCTATGCCACTGGTATCTCAGATACCAGCAGGGTCACCCATGGTGGACAGGATTCAGTTGAGCTCCCAGACTAAGAAAGACTAGGGAGGAGGCACTGGCAAACCACTCCCAAAACAACTAGGGATTGAAAACCTTATGAATAGAAAAGAAACACTGTCAGATACAGTGCTGGAAAATGAGCGCCCCCCCCCCCCCCCCCCCCCCCCGCCCAGGTTGGAAGGCACTCAAAAGACTACTGGGAAAGAGTTGCCTCCTCAAAGTAGAGTCTAACTTACTGATGGAAATGGAGTAAAATCCCAGGGACCTCTATTTTCTCATGTGGTACAACTCAAAATGAGGAGAAAGAGCTGTAAACATCCATTAATAATTGGAATATGGAATGTAGATAGGACAAAGTTAGGAAAATTAGAAATCATCAAAAGAGAAATGGAACACATAAACATTGACATTTTAGGCATCAGTGAGCTAAAATGGACTGGCATGGGCCATTGTAAGTCAGATAATCATATGGTCTACTATGCTGAGAATGACAAACTAAAGAGAAATGGGGCTGCATTTATCATCAAAAAAGACATCTCAAGATCTGTCCTGAAATACAATGCTGTCAGTGATAGAATAATATCCATATGCCTACAAGGAAGGCCAGTTAATATGACTATTATTCAAATTTGCACCCCCAGCACTAAGGCTACAAATGAAGATAGGGAAGATTTCTACCAGCTTCTGCAATCTGAATAGATCAAACACGCAATCATGATGTACTGATAATGACTGGTGACTTGAATGCAAAAGTTGGAAAGAAAGAGGAATGCTGAGTAGTTGAAAAATATGGCCTTGGTGACAGAAACAATGCTGGAGATCACATGATAGAATTTTGTCAGACCAATGACCTTTTCATAGCAAATACATTTTTTCACCAACATAAATGGCATCTATACATATAGACTTCACCAGATGGAACATATATGAACCAAACTGACTACAAGTGTGGAAAGAGATGATGGAAAATCTCAATATCAAATGTCAGAAGAAGACCAGGTGCTGATAGTGGATCAGACCATTAACTGCTCATATGCAAATTCAAACTAAGACTGAAGACAATCAGAACAAGTGTACGAGAGCCAAATTATGACCTTGAGTATATCCTACTGAGTTCAGAGACCACCTCAAGTTTTAATGCATTAGACACAAATGATAGAAGAACAGATGAGTTGTGGCATGACATCAAAGATATCATTCACGAGGAAAGCAAAAGGTTATTAAAATGACAAGAAAAAAAGACCAAATTACATGTCAAAAAAGACTCTGAAACTTGCCCTTCAATGTCAAGCACCTAAAGTAAAAGGAAGACATGATGAAGTTAAGGAACTAAACAGAAGATTTCAAAAGGCAGCTCAGGGAGACAAAATCAAATATTTTAATGAGGTGCAAAGAGCTGGACACAGAAAATGAAAAGGGAAGAACATGCTCTGTTTTACTCAAGCTTAAGGAATTGAAGAAAAAAATTCAAGCCTGGAGTGGCAAGAGTGACAGATTCTACAGGGAAAATATTAAATGATGCAGGAAGCATCAAAAGAAGATGGAAGGGATATATAGAATCATTATACAAAAAAGAATTGGTGGATGACCAATCATTTCAACAGGTTGCATATGATGAGGAACCAATAGTATTAAAGCATGAAGTAGTAGCTACCTTGAAGGAATTGGCTAAACACAAGGCTCCAGGAATTCATGGAATACCAACAGAGATGTTTCAACCAATAGATGCAGCACTGGAGGTGCTAATATGTTTATGCCAACAGATTTGGAAAACAGCTACCTGGCCAACTGACTGGAAGTGATCTGTATTTTTGCCTGTTCCCAAGAAAGGGGATCCGACTGAATGTCGAAAGTATGAAATGATATTATGGATATCACACGCAAGCAAAATTTTACTTAAGATCAGTCAAAAATGATTGCAGCAGTATATAGACAGGGAATTTCCAGAAAATCAAGCAGGATTTAGAAGAGGACAGGGAACCAGGGACATCAATGCTAATGTAAGGTAGATATTAGCTGAAAGCAGAGGCTATCAGAAAGTTGCCTATCTATGTTTTCTTGACCATGCAAAGGCATTTGACTGTGTGGATCATAATAAATTATGGATAACACTGTGAAGAATGGGAATACCAGAGCACCTAATCATAATCATCAGGAGGCAGTTGTTTGAACACAACAAGGAAACACTGCTTGGTTTAAAGTTGAGAAAGCTATGCCTCAGAGCTGTATCCTTTTTACCATATCTCTTCATTTTCTCTCTCTCTCTCTCTTTTCTTTTGCAGTACTGGGGGTTGGACCCAGGGCCTCATGCTTGCATGCTTTGCAAGTTCTGTACCACTGAGCTGCACCCCCAGCCCATTTACCCTTTTGAGATAGGGTCTTGGTAAATTACACAGACTGCCTCTGGTCTTGAACTTGCAATACTCCTGCCTTTGCCTCCCAAATCGCTGGGATTACAGGTGTGCACCACTGTACCTGGCTCTATCTCTTCAACATCTATGCTGAGAAAATAATATGAGAAGCTGGACTTTATGAAGAAGAATGTGGCATCAGGATTGGAGGAAGACTCATTAACAACCTGTGTTATGCAGATGACACAACTGTGCTTGCTGAAAGTGAAGATTTGAAACATTTACTGATGAAGATCAAAGAATATAGCCTTCAGTATGGATTGTGCCTCAACATCAACAAAACAAAAATCCTTACAACCGGGTCAGTATGCAACTTCACAAAAAATGGAGAAAAGATTGAAGTTGTCCATGATTTTGCTTTACTTGGTTCTATAAATCAACACCCATGGAAGCAGCAGTCAAAAAACCAAAAGATGCATTGCTTTGGGAAAAGCTGTGGCAAAAGATCTCTTTAAAGTATTGAAAAATAAAGACGTTACATTGAAGATGAAGGTGCGCCTGACTCATGCCATGATATTTTCAGTCGCATCCTGTGGTTGTGAAGATTGGATATTGAACAAGGTAGAGAGGAGAAGAATTGATGCTTTTGAATTATGGTGCTGGAGACAAATATTGAATATACGATGGACTGCCAAACGAACCAACAGATGGGTCCTAGAAGAAGTACAACCAGAGTGTTCCTTGCAAGCAAGGATGGCTAGACTGCGTCTTATATATTTTGAACATGTAGTCAGGAGGGACCAATTCCTGGAGAAGGACTTCATGTTTGGGAGAGTGGCAGGTCAGTTATGAAAAGGAAAACCCTCCATTAGATGGATTGACACGGTGTCTGCAACACTGGGCTAAAACATAAATAAGATTGTGTGCCTGGCATAGAATCAGCAAGTGTTTCGTTCTGCTGTACATACAGTCACTATGCGTCAGATGTGACTCGATGGCACCTAACAAAAATTGCAATTGCATAAAGGATCAATTTCTATGGATATTTACAAAATGCTTGCTGAATTGATTCAGGCCTTTGGTCTATACTTGTGTCCCGAGCACCCATGGCAGTGGCTAGCACATAGTAGGAATTCAGGAAGTATTTATTGTTGAGAAAGGTAGAGGTTGAAATCGTAACCTAGGACATGTTTGTGTGGAGAACATCACTCAACCAGGAATCATGGTGTGAGAGAAAGGGTGGCAAAGGAGACCTCTTCTCGGTTTGGGTCTAAATAAGCACCTTCGGGATAATAAAATAACCGTGTTGGCACTTAGGCCTTCAGGGGTGGAGGGTAGAGAAGAAGCTGCGGATGAGAAATCAGGATGGCCTAGGGTTGAACTTTTAGCTGTGTCCTGGGCCAATAACCATGGTGGCAGCAGCACCAGCAGCATCCACCATATGCAGTCATCTCTGCCTCAGAGAATGACACACTGTAGGAGAAAGGAAGGATCCAATGAACATTAAATACAATACAAAGTAATCATCATGGTAGAAAGGATCATTCCTATAAAGATAGAGGTGTGCCTAATATGATTTTGTTTATAAAAATCTGCTTTACCATTTTTCAGAAAACTGCCTCAAGGAAAAACAAGAGAGTTCTTATCGTTAATAATTTCTAAGAACAAAATTTTATAACTACTGCTTCTCTGATGGTGAGATGAAGTCAAAATTTATACAACTTTCATACAATGTTAACTTTAATTTCCAGTAGCAGATAGATTTGTCCAGTGGCACTCTTATTTTAATACCATAGCTAACAACACTGTTCTTGCTGTGATTAGCTTACAATGTATGTATGTGTTTATCTACCTCAGCCTCTCTGTATCTTTGTGTTACCCAGAGGGGCTAGATGGCATGTTATTTTCTTAGCTTGACACATACCATAGCTGGAATTCCATGACCCAGCTTACACATTCTGCAGCTAAATGTTTAGGCCTGGAGCCCTGGCCTTCCTCTCTTGGAATCAAATGCTTTGCTTTCAACACTGCTTCCTTCGTAGCAGGGTGAGGAGGGGAAGTCTCGCCCCTGAGGTTGTCTCCAGGGCCCAACCCCTGCATGGAACACAAGCTCTGGAACAAGGCAGAGGCCAGGCATGAGCACACATTTCTTCTGTGAGCTTAGCCTGGGGCCACACAGAGAGAATTTGTTTTCATGCCAGACAGACACATTCTTGGGCATGGGAATGGAGACTCCTCTTTGTGATGAGTCTTGGGATATTTCTACCCTGACCTGGTTTCTTTCAGTTAGTAAATCGTGGCTGTTTGCCTCTTAAATCCTAAGAATGTTAGGATTCTGGCACTGAATCATGGTTTAGAATAAAGATTTGGGCTCTTGTTTTCTTGTTCCTTCCTTCACTGGAAACAATAGAATTTTCTGAGGTGCCTTTTTTCTTTGATTTTATCCGATGTAGTCTTTTGCATTTCCCTTGCCTCCTCTCAAATGGGTTCTCCTCTTCTGCTGGCCACAGCTGGGGGCTATGATTTGTCCCTGGGGCTGCATGAAATTTTAGGCATTCCTGAAAGGAGAGCTCAAAATCTGATAGGAAAGGATTGTTCTGCAATATTCAGGATGCAAGGAACATTCTAGTTCTTTTTCAAAGCATTACAAATGGTGAGAATATCAGCTTCAGCCATGAAGCTCCATACACCTCGAAGGAAGTCTGGAAGGCTGTCTTTACTTCTTACCACTCTTGACACCTGTTGACATATGACGCTGGCCTTAACCTCAGGACACATCTAGAACTTGTCCATTCTACAGTGAGTCTACTGCCCTCATCCCAAGGCCTTGCTCTCCCTCCCCAGGTTACTTTGGGCGGTTCCTATCTGATTTTCCATCTCTATGAAACTGTTAGTGCTCATTCTCAATTTATCAGCTGGTGCACTATTTAAAATATAATTTCTGTCATGTCCCTCCTCTCCTCTGCTCTCTACCTGAGCCTTTCCTCTCTGGTCACCTTGATCTTTGTGCTGTTCTCTGAACAGCTCTGGCAGTCTCCCATCTCTGGATCAGGACCTTCTGTGATCACTCTGATCTTTCCGACCTGTACCCCTTGCCTGCTGCATTTCCCTATTTCCCCCCATCACCAGCTAGCATACTAAATATTTTACTCTTTGATTATGTTTATTGCTCAATGTATGGCTCATCCTGCTAATACGTATCAGGAGTCTTTGTCAGTGTTTAGGACAGTGCCTGGTACATAGTTGTCGTCGTCGTCGTTGTTGTCAGGTGCCATCAAGTCGTATTCGACCCTCATAGGGTTTTCAATGGCTGATTGTTTCGGGATTGCCTTGGGAGTGGATTACCACATCCTTTTCCCATTTTTGCAGTGCTGGGATTTGAACCTGGGACCTCAGAGACTGCAGAGCAGTGCTCTACCAACTGCGCTAAGTCCCAGCCCATTGTTATTGTTAGGTACCATCAAGTCAGTGTCCAACTCATAGCAACCCTACATACAATAGGCGAACAGTATTGTCAGTGCTTCTCTGCTATTCATAGGATTTTCAATGGCTGATTGTTTTGGGGAGTGGGTTTCCAGGTCTTCTCCCAAGGCTACAGAACCTGGTGTTCCCAGGTGATCGCCCATCCAAGTACTAACCAGGTCCGACCCTGCTTAACTTCTGAGATCTGACTGGATCGGACACCATGGTGGTATGGTTGCTGGCTGGTACATAGCAGATGCTCAACAAGTATCTGATGAGTGTTTATGAATGAACTTTTGTGGCTCCATCAACTATCTTTGGATTAATCCAGGACTCACGATCTTAAGAGCTCAGAAAAATGCCAGGGGAAGGGCTGGGGTCATTAGGCTTTCTGGGTACCATCTCCACTTCTACCCCCTTGGGTGGCGACCAAGGACAAGGCCTATTTCTAGGCACTGTTGCCTGAATAAGCTCACAACAAGCTCACTGTGGGCCGTTCCTTGTCCACTTCTGGCTTTCCTGCTGTTCTCAAGGTCAGGGACTTATATTGCAGCCACAGGCTCCCATTCAGCTGTGTCCATCTGGGAAAAAGCCCCCGCTGGGGTGTTCCTGATGCAAACCTGCAATGCACAGAAGCCCTTTCCCCTGAGGGAAGAGAAGCCCTATCTCCCTCTACCTGGATGCTTTGAGAATCCTGTGAGGGACTTATAAAAGATCCTGTCTGGGTCCTACTTCAGTCCAAATGGAATTAGAATCTTTAGTCACAGAGCCTGGGTGATGGGTAAGTTTTAAAATTTTTAGATGATTCTAAATGCAGCCAGTGCCCTAGATCTACAGGTCTGACAATCCTCTCCTGGGTGAAAAAAGACAGAAATCCTCCTTCTGTTCCCCCAATAATCTAGAGCAGCCAGAAAAAAAAAAAACAACAGAAAGACAAGTGAGTAAATAAGACACTAAATTTTCAGCATCTCAACTTGTTGTCAAAAAGGTATAGACTATAAATTTCCTAATTTCCCTAATTAAATTGTTAGGTTGAAATTTCACATATGAAATTACTGGACATTTTTGATACTTCTGAGACATTTTAATACAATGTTAGATTGAACCCTTTCCATTCTGGAAATTTCCAGTTTAAAACTGTCAGTTTGGCAGATGAAAAATGGTTTCCCATATGTTCAGTGAATATTTGATTGTTCACCATATGCCACACTACATTGATCCATGTTACTTTAATTAGAAAATGCTTAGTTCCTGATTGAGATGGAGTATTTTTTCATATACCCAGTGGCTAATTATATTTCCTTCCTATAAAGCTTCCTTGGCTATTTTGAGAATGGAGAGGGGAGGAGCTGGGGGCAAAATGGAGGGGTGGAAATCTGGCCAGAGGTTGTCACAGTGGTACAGGTGTGAGGAGGGGTCAGATGTGGGGTATACTGTGGAGATGGAGCCAGTAAGACTTGCCAGTGGATTACACGTGGGCTGTGAGGGAAAGTGGAGTCAAGGGTGACTTGGAGGTTTTCAGGCTGGGCAACTGTGTGGATGAGGGCATCAGCTGCTGGAATGGAGAGGGCAAAGGACTGATGTATAGGGACTCAGAGGAGGGGCACAGTGGCTGGCTTTGCTCTCAGCTGGAACCTCGAGGACAGGGATGGGTTTCTGGGATCTGCAATCTTAGGAGTTTCTTGGTTTGAAGGTGCCCCCCAGTTCATGCGTTGGAAACTTAATCTCAAATTCATATGTTAATGGTATTTGGAGGTGGGGCTTTTGGAAGGTAATTAGGATGAGATGAGGTTATGAAGACAGGGCCCCCATGATGGCATTGTTGTTGTTGTTGTTGTTAGGTGCCGTCGAGTCGGTATCTGACTCATAGCGACCCTCATAGGGTTTTCAATGGCTAAGTGCTTCGGGATTGCCTTGGGAGTGGGTTGCCAGGCCCTTCTCCCATTTTTGCAGTGCTGGGAATTGAACTCGGGGCCTCAGAGACTGCAGCGCAGCGCTCTACCCACTGAGCTAAATCCCAGCCCCCATGATGGCATTAGCAACTGCATAAAAAGAGAAAGTCATCCAACATGACTGCTCTGTCTCGCTGTGTGCTGCTCTCTGCAGTGCTATGATGTAGCACCAACGCCCTCACCAGGGGCCACTGCCATGCTCTCGGACTGCCCTGCCTCCAGAACCATGACCCAAATAAACCCCGATTCTTTATAAGCTTCCTAGCCTACAGTGCTGCTCTGTGCTCTCTGTGGCTCTGGGTTCAATCCCCAGCACCACAAAAATGGGAGAAAGATGTGGCAATCATTACTGAAGCAATCCCGAAATAATCAGTCATTGTAAACCCTACTTAGGGTTGCTATGAGTAGGACCTGACTCAACAGCACCTAATAACAACAAGCCTATGCTACTCAGTCACTGCACCAGAAAATGGCCTAGAATGGGGCTGTGACAAGTGTTACGTCATGTAGAAGCCAGATCATATAGTCCAGGGGTCAGTATCTGCCTGCAGGTGGGGACCATCTTACAGCAAAATTTTCAAAACTGAATCTTATATCACGAGTGTTTTCTAAATATTTTAAAATTATGCTTTTAAGTATATTATGATGAGAAGTATAAAAATTTGCTAATTAATCTCCTTATTTTTAGATTCATATGTTTTCTGAAGCTTTATAATGTTGTAATGGACGTTTTCATGTTTTTGTGTGTGTTTATATATTGTTTGCTAAATTATTCCTTAGAATACATTTCCAGGATTTCAACTGCTGCACCAGAATACAGACAGTCCTGGACTTACATGATTAGACTTAAGATTTTTTGGCTTTATTATTGGTGAGAAAGCATATTCATGCAACCATTCTCTTTTTAAATTTCATTACAGTGTTCAATAAATTACATGAGATACAGTTAACACTTTTAAAATATAAAATAGAGTTGGTATTAGATGATTTTGCCCAACCATAGACTAATGTGAGTGTCCTGAGCACATTTAAGGTAGGCTTGGCTAAGCTAAGATATTTGGTGGTTTAGGTGAATTAAATGCATTTTTAACTTATTATATTTTAAACTTACGATGGATTTATTGGGATGTAACCCCATTATAAGTCAAGGGCTCTGTATATGAAGGATTTGAGGTCATTTCCATGATCCTTTTGTTTCAGTCCTTGTTGAATCATCTAATTGAGAACCAATTTCAATCCTCCTGTTGTTTCAGATTTCTTTCCTTTCTTCCTTATGGTACTGGGACAGTCAGCCTCCCCCAATTCCCAACACTCCTTTCTGAAGCCACACTTCCCTTCTTCACCACCAGTTAACCTCTACCCTTCTGGAAGTCCATGAGTGCTTTTGACATGTCTCAGGATTGTGCTGAAGCCACCATCAAGGACATTCAGAATTTTGCCATAGAATCAGGCTGCAAAAAAATAATAGCATAAAAATAATATTTGAAAATATTATGTAATAGACAAAAGATATGGCAGATAAGGGAGAACTAAGTATGAATTTTAGCCTTACCATTTGCTAGTTAAGATGTAGAGGATTCTTTTCTTTTCTTTATTCTTTTATTTTTTTCCAAGGCAGAGTCTCACTATACAGCCTGAGTAGTCTCAAATTTGTGACCTCCTGCCTCAGCCTCTCGAATGCTGGGATTATAGGTGTGTACCACCATGCCCAACTTTAACATGTAAGGGATTAGGGTAATGGTTGACCTATGGTCATTGCATGTTAACTAAAATTCTTACTTTTTTCATTTATTCTATCTGTAAAATGTTTAAGGAGATGGAAGTGTAAGCAAAACTGATTTAATAGTTGCATAACTCATATACCATGCATGCATACCATATACCATGACTTATTATACTCTACCTCACTAACATGTATAAATAAAATACTAATAAAAAGGAATAAAATGATAGTGATACAAGAAAAAAAGAAAAAGAAAGAAAAAAGATATAAAGGATTATGCGTGTAGGCAAGTGTTTTGAAAACTACCTTGGGAAAGACATTTATATTGTGAGTGAGCCTTGGGAAAAGCAGGTGAAATATACCCAGTCCCATATCTGGTGTGCAGTAACCTTTATTTATTATTGTTTACTTTCTTCCTATTCTATTTTTTTAACCTCCCTTACATGTCCTTAGAATTACAACCAAGTATTAGAGCTCTTAGTAGCTTAATTTTTTTAAATAAAAAAGGACATAAACTTACATAACATCTAGTGTTAAGTCAGCTGTAGTTTCTCCTCCTTGACTCATTCAAATCCTCTTTTCTCTGAGCCACAGTAGAACAAAGTGTTTCTATGTATCATTTTGCTAATATTCTGTTTTCTTCATCAATGTAATTTCATTACTGCGGGAAGGAAAATGCACGATGATTCCTGGATGGAAGGGAAATCCGTGGAGTTAGGAAGTTGCTTGGAAAGGTTTGAGTGGTGTGTATTTAGATGCCTGGCTTCCGTTCATTTCTCTTTGTCTTGCGAGCATTCCAGTATGTCACCTGCAAAGATGCTGGGGTAAGTGGAGAGGGGACCCCTGGCTGTAGCTCCAAATACCACTTCCATATTAGGCTTCACAGTGGACATGTGGCCCCAGTTTCATCTTCCAACTGCTGAGATTCTTCAGTTTGTGGGGGAAAACAAATATGAATGAAAACAATGATGTGGTTTAAATTTTACCTCTGAAAAAAGTGATGACCTGCCAGGCTGACCTGCCCAAACACCATGAGGCAATTGGCAAATCGGCATAAAGTGGTGCATTAGCTGAATGGGCTCATGTTTTGGAAGTTAAGTTCCAGCTTCATCCCAATCACATGGGGCTTTTGCCATGCACCTGTTCTCATAGTTGTCAGCCTACTTTTGCTGCAAGGATTTTGTTTGAAATTTGTTTCCCCAACTTTGACTCTCAGTTGGTCTAAGCTCTCAAGTACTGACATGAACTTTTGGTCCAGGATTAAAATACTCTATTGGGTTCTGATTATGCCACCTTGGTCATCTGTATATTTGGATTTTTTAAAAAACAAGAGTAATGCTCGTTCCTAATCATCCTGACTGGGGTCCCCAGAAAGTGCCCAAATATGCCAACAAAGCTTCTTGTCTGCAGTTGTGGCCACAGTCTTAAGCCTTCTTTCCAAGTGTAAAGATTGGTCTGTAGGTCGATAAGATCACAGCTTACTTAGTCGTGAGACCCAAAATTTATCTACTCCCCGAGGTAGACAGAATAATGGTCTTCCAAAATTGTCCTCATTCTAACCCCCAGACCCAGTGAATTGTTATATTACATGGCAAGGGAGAAATTAAGATTATAGAAAAAGAATTTGGTTACTAATCAGTTGACCTTAAAAATCGGGAAATTATTTTGGATTATGGAGGTAAATCTAATGTAACATAAGGATTCTTTCAGGGGAAGAGATAAGCCACAAAGGAGGTGAGAGAGAATGATTTGAGGATGCTCTTGCAGGCTTTGAAGATGGAGCAAGGAGTGAGGAGCAAAAGAATGCAGGAATGCAGGCATTCTACTTGCAGGGCCCTCTAGGAATAGGGGAGGCAAAGGAACAGATTCTTTCCTAGAGCCTCATGAAGGAACACAGCCCTGCTGACACTTGATTTAGTCGCAGTTAAGACCCATCTCTGACTTCTGTTCTCCAGAACTGTAAGGCGATAAGTTCGTGTTGTTTTAAGCCACTAAATTTATGATATTATGTTACAGCAACAGTAGAATTAATGTAGCCCCTCATAAGAAAAAAGCTGCTTTCTTTTCCATTCTGAATTTTATAACCTAAAAACAAAAATTCCATGAGCATATAAGGTTAAATTGGCATTTAAAAAACCTTAATTACTGAATATAAATTAGTTGCTTTTCTAATAAAAACATTGATGTCTGGAAACTAGAAAGTATCAACTGCTCCTCCCTTATTGAGAGAGGTTCACAATGAGTCCCTTCAATAGTAAGCAGAGCACCTGGGAAGATCCCACTGCCCTTTGTGTTGGTGTGTATGAGAACTTGTTTGGCTCTGGCCATCTGATGGCTAGCAAAGGCCCTAGGTCCTGCAGGCTGTCCAGATGCAAGTATGTCTATTGCCTGGAATAGCTACCTGGAGCTGCCTCCAAGCCTGCTCACAACCTGAGTGTGAGCAAATGATTATAGGCAGAGGGGATATTTTTCTGAATTGAGAGTGCTCACATTCTTCCCTGCTCTTGCAGTTGACCCTGACCTGTATGTAGTGAAGAAACTTGGTTTGAGGGGTAAGCACAGACAGCAAAAGGAGAGGAGTTGGGGTCTCCATTCTGCTATTACAGGCTGTAAAACAGGTAGGATATGGCAAGTGTATAGAAGATAATGAGGCAAGAAGGAAGACGAAATGATGTAGTTTGATTTGATACTCTAATTGCTTATTCTAACCTGAAAAATTTTACTAGCTAATGTCGATAAAAGGTTTTGCAATGTGTTGCCCCTGTGATTTTCCACCCACTTTAAAGAAAAGGAAAATGAACATTCTGAAAGTGTCTTAGTCTGCTTGGGAAGCCATCACCAATACACCACAGACGGAGTGGCTTTAAACAACATTTGCTGCTCACAGTTTTGGAGACTTGGACATTTAAGGTCAAGACATCTGCAGATTTGGTATCTGGTAAGGTTTCCAAAAGGCCCTGTTTGCGATATGTCCTCCTATGGAGCAAAGGGGTCTCATTTGTAAGGGCACCAGTCCCTTCTGTTCATGACTCAATCACCTATCTAAGGCCTCTTCTCCTAACTCTGTCACATTGCGGGTAGGATCTCAGGATATTAATAATGGGAGGGCACACTCAGTCCATAATATCACAGGTAGGCAATAGTATAACATTTTCACAGAAACTCAAATTCATTCAAATGTTAGATTTTGGATGTTGTGGGAATTTGGACTGAGTATGAAAAAAAAAGTTCCCCTTCTAAGTACTTGTTTGTTATATAAATTCAAAGTGCATGGAGCTTTCCCCTAGTGACTGTTGGCCTGGCCACAGAAGCCTTGGAAGCTCCTGTGGAGTCAGGGGCTTAAGATGCAGCCCCCTCTAGTGCCCAGGCAGCCACACTCCCCTCAGTCTGGTCCACCTGGGAGGCTCTCCCAACCCCCTTCAGAAGACAGCAGTGCAGAGAGTGGCCCTTCCTGTTGGACTGAGGTAGACTCAGGTCAGTCCTTCTTAGCTGACTCCTTTGGGAACTCTCGAAGGGGCTTTACAATTGTCCTTGAAAGGGTACAGGGGTGCAGTTGGATAGGGGAGTATCTCTTAATGTCCTATACCATAGTTACTGTTGTTGTTAGGTGCCGTCAAGTCTGTGTCCGACTCATAGCGACCCTGTGTAGACCAGATGAAACACTATTATCTGTGCTTCTCTGCTATTCATAGGGTTTTCAATGGCTGCTTGTTTTTTTGGGAGTGGGTTACCAGATCCTTCTCCCAAGGCCACAGCACCTGGTATTCCCTGGTGGACTCCCATCCAAGTACTAACCAGGCCCAGCCCTGCTTAGCTTCCGAGATCTGACGGGATCAGATGCCACAGTGGTAGGGCTGCAGGCATAGCCCAGTAGTGTAACTATATATGTATTTGAAAATAATTAATTGGTATATTTCAAAAGAACTAATAGAGAGGATTTTGAATGTTCCCTGCATGAAGGTATCATAAATGTTTGAGGCAATGGATATGCCAGTTACCATGATATGATCATTACATGTTGCATATATATATTGAAATGCCACATTGCACCCCATAAATATGTACAATTATGTGCTAGTTAAAAATACAAAAAAATTTTAAAAAACTGTCTGTCTGGGACCTACCACACACCAATGAACTCAAGTTGAGGTTGTGAAAAAAATTGTTTTTTCTTAGGATAAAACCCTGGTAAACCTTCCTGGGTGACATGACAAAAACCATCTTCATGAGTCCCATGAGCCAATCTAGATCTGCATGTTGTGCTTAGGATGGAAGGAGGAAGTGAACGAACATAATATGGCTGCTTAGGTAAGAGCTGAGTGGAAGGAGAGGGCAACTCTGCTTTCGGTTGAGGGCAAAGGGTGCACTTGTTAGGGGGACCAGCTCTGCGCCAAGTGCTCTGTTTGGAAAGCTACTTGTGGTGAGTTGACTTGTGGTTCATCTTCTAGCCTCTGGATGTTTTTCATAACTTCGACTGTCTCTTCCTTTGCTTCTAAGTCTGCCCTTGTCTTCCTGCAGTTCCTCCTAAGGAATGAAGTCAATCTTTCTTAGCTTTTGTGATTTTCCTAGAAGTTCCATGTTTCTGTTGACTCTCCTAAAGACCAATTGTCTTTGAGAAACATTCCACTTCTCCACACATCTTTTGACCAGAACTGAGATGGTTAATTGTTTTGCATTTCTTTTGCATCATTAGGACATATTTTTATGCTGGCTATGTCTCTGTTTTAACATGAACTTGGCTTTGATGTGATTAACATTTCTGAAAAATAAAAAGAGATGCACTAAAAATCCAAACATGGTTTCATATGTCACTTACTCCCACAAGAAGCTGAGGAAGTCAATGTTAGGCATCAGACTGGGTGGGACCATACAGTCTCTCTGCTTATCCCAGGGACCGCCTCCAAGGAGAGCTGTTCAAAGGGTTGAGCACCACCCCCATAGTCATGGCTCCATCAGGTCACACACTACTTTACATCATGGAGCCTCACCAAGAACTCAGTCTGAAACCCACACCAGCCCTGGGAAGCAGTGCTAAACATTGAGGTCCTGGCAGAGAGCAGGATACGTGCAGTGAAGAAGTCTTGTGCTCTAGGACTGGCTGTCACTTCTTTCTCTTCCTGTCTCTCTTTATACCTAAGAATATATGGAAAAGTTAAAGGCTAGTAAAATGAACACTCACATATGTATCTGCTAGGTTAAACTGTTGTTAACATTTTGTTGTAGTTATCTCTATCTCTGTCTCTTTCTTTTTTCTGAAACATTTCAAAATAAATAGATGTCTTGACATTTCAACATGCATTTGAAAAGAAGATGTACATTGTACTTCATTCCCATATATCACTATGGTACTAGGTTAAACTCATTTTCCAGAGAAGGAAGGAAATTGAAGCATAGAAAGATAAATAAACTTGTCTAAAGTTGTTGTTAGGTGCCATTGAGTCAGTGTCCAACTTATAGCAACCCTATGTACAACAGATGAAGCACTATTGCCAGTGCTTCTCTGCTATTCATAGAGTTTTCAATAGCTGACTTTTCTTCTTTGTGGGGAAGTGGGTTGCCAGGTCCTTCTCCCAAGCTTACAGTACCTGCTGTTCCCAGGTGGTCTCCCATCCAAGTACTAACCAGGTCTGACCCTACTTAGCTCCTGAGATCTGATGGGATTGGACTCCACAGTGGTAGGCTGCAGTATCTAAAGTTACAAAGCTAAAAATTGCAGAACTGGAATTTATATCCATCTGTGGTTAGCTCCAAAGTCTAGTAGAAAATATTATAGTGATCTTTTTGACCATGTCGGGGAGAAGGGCACAGGTCAATGTCCATGGTCTCTTAGTCTCTCATTCTCCTGCCCTTATTTGTTCATTCGTTCTTTTTTTCTTCCTTCCTTCCTTTCTTCCTTCTTTCTTTCTTTTCTCTTTCTTCTTTTTCTTAAGATGGGCTCTTGCTATATTGTCCAGCCTGACTTCAAATTCCGAGGTTAAAATGATCTTCTTGCCTCAGCCTCTTGAGTAGCTGGAACTTCAGTCACATATCACGACACTCCACTCTCTCTAGCACTTTCTAATTCCATTTTTGTTTATTTTTTTTAAGTAAGAGAGCACAGGCCCAGGATCATGGTGTTTATAGGCAACAAAATTTCTCTCAAACTTAATAACGTTTTACTTTCGTAATATTTCACATCTATCTATAATTTACGGCTATAGTTTTAGTTATATCTATGCTTTTAACTTAAAAACACATGGAAACAGACACTATGATTCATTTTATGTAAATTTTATTAAGTGAAAACATGAATTATCCCCCCAAAAAAGTACCAAACAAGTTATAATATTGGTAGTACATAGCAAAAATGACAGCAAATTTTGTGCCTTTGATATGTGACTTGGTGATGTTTTAGGAACACTATTATAAACAATGTGAGGTGGCTGAATGGGTATGAATGTCCTTTTCTCCTGCTGGATCTGCACCCTTGGGGGAAGTTTCTGATTCCACTCCTGTTCCTTCCTGGTCCTGGTCTTGGAGGACTGGGGCAAGAAAGAGCCAGTCACTGGTATAGCTGAAGCTTAAGGAGCAACCATGGTGAGGCTCTCCCAGCTGCTATTTCCCACCTCCCTCTGACATGTTCCTTCCCTCTAGTGTTCTTGGCAGCACATCCTTTTGGTGTAGCTGTCTACCATGATGTAGGCATCTTTCCCATGAGCAAAGGAAGAGAGGGGCTACATACTTATCCCTAAACTGTAGTTATTTTTCAGACACTTTCTAAATAGCTAAACAGTCTTCCCTAATGATAACCATGATGATCCTCTTACTACTAAAAGAAATGACATTTGAATACATAACATTGTGCCTGGCCCTTGGATTTCGTATGATGTGTTATAAGATGAGAAGTAGTGATGCTTTTGAATTATGGTGCTGGAGACAAATATTGAATATACCATGGACTGTCAAAAGAACCAACAGATCATCCTAGAAGTGCCACCAGGGTGCTCCTTGGAAGTGAAGATGGCTAGACTGTATTGTACATATTTTGGACATGTCAGGAGGGACCAATCCTTGGAGAAAGACATCATGTTTGGGAGACTGGCAGGTCAACAAAAAAAAAAAAAAAAAAAAAAAGGAAAACTCTCCACTCTATGGATGGACACAGTGTCTGCAACAGTGGGCTTAAACATAAATAAGATCATGTGTCTGGCACAGAACTGAGGAGTGTTTCCTTCTGCTGTACATAGGGTTGCTATGAGTTGGACCCGACTTGACTATTCAGTGCTAGTTCCCAAGTGCTGTCATGAATTCCAGTCAGGACACTTGGAGAGGTTCTGTGGTGTCCTGTGGGTTGTGGCCTGTTGGAGCCCTGGCTGGGGGACCTCTCAGGGCTTGGTTTTGAGGCCATGCTGGCTATGGCCCTCTGCACCACGATTGAGAACATGAGCAGGGTGGTGGCTATGATGTCTGATCACTTGAATCCAGGATCTGACTTCCTCTTTTCCTGGGCATTGATGATGTGTGCAATCATATTCAGATTTTTCATAGACCTATTACTTTTATTTGGAATTCACTCAGAAATTTTATTCAGCTACAAGTTGACTTTATTTAAGTGAAAAACACAGCACAAAACTTACCTATTCATTCAAATAAAATGTAATCCATGGACAACCTCAATGCTGATAAAAAGGAGTGGAGGAAGCCAGAGTCTCCTGAAGGGAGCATTGGCCTCCAGCATCAGCCACAGGGGGCCATATGCAGGGAAGCCACAGGAGTCAATGAAGACCCACTGCTTCTGGCCCCCTCTCCAAGACAGAATGAAGAGCCACACTGCCCGTAGCTCTATGCACTGGGAGGATCTCCCTTCACACTTTCAGGGCTGTCTCAGAGAGGAGATGGAGTGCTGCAGACCACCCAGGTAGAGCCACGATACCAGGCAGAACCACCTGTCTAAGAAGCCAGAGACTCTTTAAAGTCAGTCAACTAGTCTGCAGGAAATTACCATGTGACCCCTGCTTCTCTCTTTTCAGAGAGAGAAAGATGTGTAACAGGGCCTGTTATGGCTTCTGGGCCACCTCTTGTGCCACTCACCAGGCCTACAGATGTGCTGGAACTTCGACTTCTACACACCACTCCCACATGGTGATGGAGCATTGTTTTACATTCTCAGCTGCAAGGCTTGCTGGGTGAGAAAGCACCAAGTGCTTATAGGCAGCTTAGGCCACATGGTAACTTGGGGGCTAATAGTCAATTGTCTCTAAGTCTCAGTAGAAATTCCAACTATGTTTCTTCAAAGGAAAGTAGTTATCAACAGAGAACTCACAGGATTGCTCTCCAAAATCCTTAGAGTCTGCACTGTGATTTACCTATAGAGGTGTGGCAAACATTTCACACAGAATCCCTATTTGCCACTGACACTTCAAGCACCATTAGTTCCTATGGGTTCTAGGTCCCAAATGAGCAGCCTACACATCAGCCTGGGTCTATTGCAGAGTTTCCTTTTGTTCTGGATCCCAGTTAAAGGTGGATCATTGGGAAAATGAGTTGGAGTAACATGCCTAATGAGGTATATTTACTTCTAAAAACCAAAGAGATTTGGGACCTCTTTATTAGATCAAGGAGGGGCCAGAAACAGCCAAGTGCCCTTCGTTATTCTTGTTTTAATTATCATTATCATCAATGAAAAAAAATCTCATGTTAGTATCAGTATTTTTCTCACACCTTTTAACACTTTAAATTTATTTATTTATTTAATTTCAGTGCCAGAGATTTAACTCAGGGCCTTATGCCTGATATGAATGTGCTTTACCACTGAGCCACAACCCACATGTCTCTAAAATTTTCTTATATCTTAAAAAAAAAGAACAATCAAACCTTAGGCTTAGACCTTTACAGGTCACACACCCACCCACCCACCCACACACACACACACACACACACTCATTTGTTTTTGTGGTAGAGAGTCTTCAATTTCTTTTAAAATTTACTTAAGTAGAAAGGAAAAAGGAGAAAATAATTTTCTAAAAGAATAACAAGTTCCTTAGTCTTATATAGCATTCATAAAAATTTGTAGCCAAAATGCTGAATTCTGTGTGTGTCTCTCAGAACGTTTTTCTTAACTATGCTTCTTTTTACTAAGTAAGATCACTTTTCTTGAGAAAACATGCTTTATCCATAGCATCAGTGAATTAGAATCAGTAAAATATGAATTTTCTGAGCATTCTTAAGCCTAACTGAATCAGCTTCAATTTACTTAGATAGATAGACATTTTAGGGGTTCACAGAAAAATGTAATAAACTGAATAACTGTAGGTCTTAATGGAATCTCACACAATCCTATTATGTCTCAATTACTTTTTTGACCTTTATAGGATAGTTCTTGCCTTAAACACACACACAATCTGCAGTTTTGGATGTCTTCTTTCTGTGTCATGCCAAGATAATCAATAGATGAGAAATAATAAATATCTTGCTCTGTCTTCCATTTGTAATATATGCTGTTCCAGGAAAAGCATAATGCATATCTCCTAGGTATAATAAGCATTGGACATTGTTTGTGAAAAGCTCCCCATTTTTCCATTCCTGTGCATTTTAGGACCTTAATAACATCTTTTGTTTCCCTTAAATTACTAAATAAATCCAAGATCAGTTCTATTACTGCTCACTTGAATCAGAAAAGGTGGAATGGTGGCTGAGCTCGACATGGATTTTATGCTCGGAACAAATTCATTTTGAAGGCAAATTTATGATCTGTTTAGAGGTAAATGACAGTGTCAATGATAAGTATATATAGAAACATTCAGAGTGATAGTCTGTGGACAAAACAATCAACATGTGGTCCACTTGTCTCCAGTCACCTTCATATAAGTTTGCTATGTGATTATGATATTAATAAATTACTGCACCTTTCAAAAATAAATAATTAAACTACCACACATAGAGTGCCTGTTATGTACAAGTTGCAAAGCTATATTTGGAGTAAACAAAGCAGCATAGGACATGGTAACTATCCTATGGAGAGTCTTTTGGTTCATAAGGGTGTGAGCTAGACTTAATAAGTCATAGTACCAGAAGATGGGAGGATTCCAGGTATGGGGGACCACAAAAGAGACTGTGGTGTGATCTACTTGGAAATGTCCTGGAGGAGGGATAGGCAGCATCCTGTGTGCTGAGCGGATGATATAAGAGGCCTAAACAGGGGCAAAGGAAAGTCTTTCAAAGTGGAGATTGATTCCAAGGAGGAGTCATTCTAAAGGATAACAAAGTATGTTCTAAAATCATTACTATTGTGGAAAACTCATTGTGTTTGAGGTTTATTAGGGTTGCATTCATTTGTAGATCCTATGAAAGCCCAAGGAACAGAACTATGAGGATATCCCAAGTCCTCATGTGTATGCCTCATGGTCAAGATGGCAGCTGCAGATTCAGCCTCATGGCTGTGTCCTAAGGAAGAAGACAGAGAAGGGATGAAAGAATGAAGGGATATCATAGTGGAGTCTGTTGTACTTAAAAGGCTTTTCTGGAAGTTCTTCTGGAGATTTCAAGAAATATTACTGACCAGCCCTTATATGGCCATGTAAGTGCAAGGGAGTCTGAGAACCAAGAATGTTAGCTGGGGTGGGGAAACAGGAAATCCTGTTAATTCTGAGTTTCAGAAACAGGAAGATGGAGCCCCTGGAGGGGCTGGACTTCCTTCAGGGAAAGCTGTGGTTTATACTGTAGCTGCTGGCTGTCAAGGTATACCCTCCAGTGAGGGGTTGACTTGCTGTGAAATCTCTGTCCTCTACCTTTCAGCAGTATTGTGTGTGCAAATGGAAGCTAGCAAGAGGCCAAAATGAAATCAAGGGACAGCAGGGCATCTGTGTAAGTCTCTAAAGATCTGGCTCATTACCATGACTGGGAGAGATGGAGACGTTCACAACACTTTGCTGTTTAAAGGGGCTACTTTTCTAAGCCGCCATGGGAAGCATTGCTGTTTCTGGACAGATGAAGACAGAAAATGTAAGGCACTGGCTGGCATTTGACGGTCTGCCTGTTCTCTTGTCATCTGGAAAAGTAGGTTCCTAAAAAGGTCAGCCAACTAGATGGTCCTGGAAACACACAGGCTGAGGATGAGCAAGGAGTTTGGACCACAGTTCTATTCCTTGGTACCCATGTGTCTGTGGCAGGCCACCTCGCCTCTCCAAGCTTCCTTTCCTCACCTGCAATAAAATGAAGGGCAGTCATTCCTTTCTGCTGCTGCCAGGAGGAGGGAGAGGATTGTGAGCAGGCCCAGCTCTTAGCTAGCGTCACATGTTAGTTCCGGTTCCCTAGCCCCACACTGAATCTGTGTTTCCTTTCTCCAGACCCCTGTCAGCCTATATTTAGAAAACACACTTACCAGTTTGAATTTCCAAAAAGAATTGCTCTTTCTAGACCCAGGCAGGCAGCCAAGAGAGTATTCAGCTGAGTGGAGGAATTAAGCCTGGGGTCCTTGATCCTGCTAGGCAGCCTCTGGAATGGCTCACCTACAGTAACTTCTGGGTGAAATTAAAACATGACAGCCCCACACTGCCTCCAGAACCTGCTGCTAGGCCCTGGCTATTTCCGGAATGAATGCAGGTGGGCAGGCCAAGGGATCCTTTCCCCCCATGCTGGGCCCTGCTCTGAAAGTGGTGTCAACCCAAGCTGGCTGGCCAGAACATCACCAAGAGGAGCCCCAGCATGTCACCTGACCTCTCTAGGCTGCAGTGGGAGGCAGTGCTATGGCTAGAAACCTCTTTACTCATTCCCATTTTGCATATTTTGGGACCTATGAAGGATCCAATAGCAGGTGATTCTCCACACATCCCTGGCAAGTCCTCATCTGAGCACAGCAGGAAGAGCAGGCCCAGGCACCCCAGACCCCCACAGGACCCCACAGACCTGTGTTGGGCCCAGTTTAACACTAGTGGGCTGTGTGCTCTCCACTGGGTTAGTGAGATTTGCTCATCCCCAGGTCCCTGGGAAGGGCGGGGGAGTAAGAAGGACACATGTTCCATGCGCCAGTTGTGTTGATTTGATGACATTATCCTGTTGTAAAACCCTCTGCACCTTCCTACACATAGTGAATGCTCAGAAAACCTTTTCCTATAATTATCTCTCAGCCACCCTTGACTCTTTCAAAGGAAAGTTGTTTCTTTGTTTTAGTTTTTTTTAACCTGAAGCCCCTGTGACACTGTGACTTTCACCAGGAGGTGGCGTCATCTCCTTCTCCACTCCTTAAGGAGTGTGAGCAACCCTGAGACCTCAGAGGCCAGTGCTGCCATTGAAGGCTTGTCCCTGGCAATTCCAGAGGAGGCCTGAGGGGGAAGGCCCCTCTTTGCACAAGGCTGGCACCTCTGCACAGTCTTCCTACAGTTGTGCTGAAGCCAGGAGGCCTCTGAAAAAGGTGACATTGTGGACTAAGCCTGGCCATTGCCTTTGCCAGGAGCTGGACAACAGGGCAGAGGTCAGGGGAGGTGCTCTGTGACTCACAGGGCTAGGTAGAGTCTTGCCATGTCTTCTGTCAGATCTCCACATGGAGGGAACATGGAAGATTGGACTTGACCAGGGATGTCCATGGCTAGTGGACAAGGTCCAGAGCTGTGGGTCATGCAAGGGAGCCACTTCCTGGGGCTGGTATAACAGAAGACCATGGCCAGGAGGCTGAGGTGGGCAGGAGAGTGGCATCTGAGAATCCACTGAGTTCCAGCCAGTCTTAGGGCTCTGGGCAGGTCCAGAAGGCTTCCTACTTACTCTCCATGTTTCCTTCCACGTGGAAAAGGCTCTATTGCACAACTGTCCTGGTTTTTCCTTCTCTATCCCTTTGAAAAGAGGAATGCCTGACCCTGATTGGAAAGACACAGCCAACCCAAGCCCCTTTTCCTCTCTCTTTTCTCTGGAGATGAATAAAAAGGACATTTTCCATTCAGTTCTTCTACCTGGGCAGATTTTGCTCATGGAGTAGACACCTGTCAAGCTAGGTCTGCCCTGGACTGGGTGAAAAAAGCTGTTAAATTTTGAGATTCAATGTCTAGGAACCCACCTACCCATGATTATAAGTCATATCCTCCTATATCAGCATTATCAGAAATGAAGTAACATGGAGACCTTCATAGGAAGTATTTTTATTTCTCAATTGCCTCATAACTAAATAGAAGGAAGAGGTACAATTTTAGGGGCATCCTTCTACCCTGACAGGAGCCAAGAACAGGGGTAGGAGGAATTGCTGAGGTTCCCAGGAGGCAGCAGTCTCTGCCAGGGCTTCAATCCTGTGAAAAATTGGCTTCAGACTTGGCTGTGGGTTCAATATGTTAAAATGCAGAGGGTTCAGGTTTAAAATTTTTATCTCTGCTTAACCCTTACCTCCAAGGAAAACTTATTAACATCCTTGCCACATCTCTGATGAAGGAGGCATCTTCAAGCTTTATAACCTTGGAATATGCATGAGGAGACATTGTTCGTCTCTATTATACTCAATCTCTCTATCTCCCGAGGCATGTTTACTATCCCATCACCTGTGAAGAGAGCTGGTTAGCACCCTTTGCACAGAGGGCCCAAACATGCAGAAATGCTAAAAAATCTAGAAGACATTGTCTGTCAACAGTAGAAAATACAGTTGACAAAGGCTGTTTGGAATCTTCATGGTATTTGAGGACCAGCCACAAATTTTGCTGTAGAAATGTTCGTATGTTTGATTAATGAGTGTGACATAGCAAGAAATATATATTTGTTCTCTGCCCCCAGGTTTTGACACAGGATTCCTAGAAGCCTTGTAATTTTTTATGTAATGGGGGTGATGGGAGCATCTTTTATTATATTTGGTCTTAGCTCCCTGTTCCTAACACAAGATCTTCTGAGACCCTTGGAATCTGTGGAATGATAAATGTCTTTGTATGCTAATGATATGAATGGTGCTTAGAGTCTAGTTAATCTCAGGCTGGTCACCACAAAGACCACCAGCATGAATATTGTTGTGTGCCATGATTCATAGTGACCCTCTTAAGGTTTTCAATGGCTGATTGTTTTGGGATTGCCTTGGGAATGGATTGTCATGTCCTTTTTCCATTTTTGTGGAGCTGGGAATCAAACCCAGGACCTCAGAGACTGCAGAACCGTGCTCTACCAGCTGAGCTAAATCCCAGCTCCAGGGCATGACTAAAGAGATGAAACTTAAAACCCTATCCTTGACCTCCCAGAAGGAGGGGAGACAAGAGGGGCAGGAAATTGACTTAACTGTTTAATCAGTTATTCCTATGCAATTGCTGTTGTTGTTGTTAGGTGTCATCAAGTTGGTGTCCGGCTCACAGTGACCCTACATACAACAGGCGAAACACTATTGTCAGTGCTTCTCTGCTGTTCATAGGGTTTTCAATGGGAGTGGGTTGCCGGGTCCTTCTCCCAAGCCTAGAGTATCTGGTGTTCTCAGGTTCCCATCCAAGTACTAACCAGGCCTGATCCTGCTTAGCTGCTGAGATCTGATGGGATTGGATGCCACAGGGCTACAGCTGCAGGCCCTATGCAATTAATCTCCCATTAAAACCCGTCACTATAGGATTCAGAGAGTTTCCAGATTGGTCAACAGAGTCATGCACTGGAGGGGGGTGCCCTCGAGTCCCTGGGGACAGAATATCCCACACTCAGGACTATATTTAGTTTTGTCCTATGCCTCTCTTCATTTGCCTGTTCATTTGCACCCTTTATAATCTCCCCCCCCTTGTAATAAACTGCTAAACAAAAGTAAAGTGTTTCCCTGAGTTCTGTGAGGTCTTATAGAAGATTATGGAACCTGAGGAGGGTGTCATGGGCACTCCCAACTTGTAGCTGGTTAGTAAGAAATACTGGAGGTTGAGGACTTTCAATTTCTGAGATGAGGGCAGTCTTATGGGATGAAGTCCCTAACTTGTGAGGTCTCATGCTAACTCCAGGTAAAGAGTGTCATAACCGAAGTATAGCACCCCCAGGTAGTGTCAAAAAATTGTTTGGCATGAGAAGAAAACTTTGCGCATTTGGTGTCAGAAGTGCTCTGTGGGTAAACATGGTTTCCACTTAGCAGGATGTCCTAGTTGCTGCCGGGGGTGGTATGGAATGCATGCTGCAAGTACCAGTTTGCCTCTCTGGTATCCAAAAGAAAATTCAGCAATCCAAAAAAAATCTAGCCTCAAATATTTCAGATAAGAGATTATGACTCTGTCCAATGAGAGATTTTATTGTTTTCCTTTAGTGCTTTGAAAATCTTCTAGCATGCATCCATTTTGGAGACCAAGTTCTAGAGAAGTATGATAAGTGTGACTTGTATGCTAGCTGCTGGTCTATGATGGGGTGAGCGTGGGCCACCATCTAAATTACTTCTGTTGGTAGTTCAGCTCAGAAGTCAGACTTTTAATAGAAGACTCAGCAAGTGGTTCTTCATTCCTGTGCAAATTCCTTATTTCATCATGGATGGGAATTTTCTTTTCTTTTTTCTTTTCTTTTCCTTTGCTCCCTCATTTCCTTCCTTCTTCCTTCCTTCCTTCCTTCCTTCCTTCCTTCCTTCCTTCCTTTCTTCTTTCTTTCTTTCTTTCTTTCTTTCTTTCTTTCTTTCTTTCTTTCTTTCTTTGTCTTTGTTCCTTTCTTTCTTTCACTTTTCTTTCTTTCATGTGTGCATGTGCATACACTGGAGATTGAATCCAGGGCCTTGATAATGCTAAGTATATCCTTTACCCAGCCTTGACTTTGATTGACTCTAAGCTCTACAAATTGTCTAATAAGCTAAGCACTGAAACACATGCTTGGCACAGGGGAAGAACTCAGTAGATGTTGCTATTATCATTTTTGTTGTTGTTAATATTATCAGGCATATATTTCTGTTTTCTGGGATTGAGAAACATTCTTTGCTGAGTGGATCTGCAAGGATTGTGAAGCAACCATAGCGAGAATAGCTAGTCCAATGGAAAGAATTTGCTCTTCTGACAGCTTGGCTCTTTTCTAAAATATCCTAGAGAGAATCATATTGTGTGGAGTCCATTTCAGGACTCACAGCTGGTGGCTAGCTATCCATGGCATCCTGGCACAGCTGGGGTGCCCACCAGCATGTGGAATGCATGCGTCCAGAAAGTTTTCTATAACTCTCTGGGATAAGAGGAAGAGGACAGTCCTGAATTGCAAACACAAGCTCCATAGTCACAAACCTCTTTAGTCTTGGGCAAATCATTCTAATTTCATTGGGTTTTCATTCCAGGAGCCACTGAGTTGAAAGCACTTTCATAGAACTATGACCTCAGCAGGAGGTAGATGCTCATCTTTTGCTCCCCTTTGACTTTTCTTTGGGACTTCCTACATTTCTCTATAGTGAAGGCACTCAGTAAGTTTTTTTTAATGTACTCTCAGGATTCAAGGAACTATTCGGAAATCATATTTCAGTGTGAACTTGATGCTGAGAATTCTCTTTTAAGGAGTGATGCTTGATTCCTATTATTTGCTGTAGTTATGTTATGAGGTTGCACAAACATTGAGATAGGGAATATTTGTTCCTAGGAGAAATGCAGGGTGAGGTTCTTTCAAGTCTCTGGTCATAATATGTTTTTTTCCCAACTGGTCAGTATATAACTTTGTTTTATGTATGTTTCTTATTTAACATATACAAGGTGTGATTTTTTAAAAAATATGGTAAATGATCCTGCCAAGTGCTATTCAATTGAAAGGCAGGGATCTTCAATATATGAAGCAGCAAGTGGTGCACTGAACCTTGGTAACAGTTTGTGACATGTTTCACCTTGTTCAGTGAAGTTAGTCAGGTGTGAGATGTGGTTGAGAAAAGACGTGTTTCACAGAGGTCCTAAATCATGGATCACAGACGATGCTTCTTATTCCCTGGATCTGGCACCAAGCGACTTCTGGCTCTTTCCCAAAGTCAAAATGACCATGAAATGTAAATATTCTGAATCAATTCAGGTAGTCACAACAGAACAACTGAATACACTCACCAAAGAGGACTTCCAGAATTGCTTCAGAAAGTGGCAGGAGTGATGGGATAGTATGTTTGAAGCCAGGGGGAGTATTTTGAGAGGGTTTAATGACAATGTGTCTTTTACTGTAATAATTTTTAAATTTAATCATTCATCATATATTTAGATCATACCTCATATTTCTTACAAATAATTAGTTAGATAACAGATTTCTTTGGCTTTCAGCCTCACAACATTGTCCACTATACTTTAAAAAATAATCAGTTGTCACCTCATAAATCCACTGGTTTAGCTGCCTTCCATCTTTTCCATAGCTTCAACATGCCCTGCAGATGTTACTTCAATACTTTCCAGAGAGGATTTATGTATAAATTGGGGAATATCTTCTTCCTTTCTCTGGATACAAGCAGACTGTACTATACCTCAGGTCTGAATGAAGATTATCTAACACACACATTTTCTCCACCAGGCACTTCCCAGTCTTCCTGCACTTAGGAACACTAGCCAGCACTTGAGCAACATATGTGAGGGTTTTCTTAAATAGCAAAAACTATTAACAAAGAGCACAAATACATGAAACAAGTAACACAAAATAGATGGGTGCAAAGGACAGTGTCACTTGTTCCAGCTCAGCTAGGAACATGAGCATCAGCAACTCAAATTTTATTGCTGCTCTGTGCTTCTGTGAATACATTTAAAACTGACCATGTTTTGATTTAAGAATTACAAATAAATGTTAGCAAGTAGGCAATTTCACTATAAGGATTAACTACATTTATGTGTTAAGCTTTCTCATTGAACAAGAAAAGTCATATTCCTTGTATGAGCAATTTCCAGCATCAGTGAATGGAGAAATTTTGGGGATCAGACTTTTTCTCTGTGTTCCTGGATGCTACTTCTAGGAAAATCAAACCCTTCTTATTCAAACCAGAACCTTTAACATCTATCTTGCACTCCTGAGCAAAGCCATAAGGGGACTTGCTCCTGCTCTACCAGATATGAGACCCCAAGATCTCTGGGAGTAGGTACCTCCAATGAACTTCTCTATTCAGGGGTGTTATCATCTCCTTTCACCACTTTTTCCCTAGCTGTACTCTGTAACAACTTTCAGATTTAAAAAATCTTTTGCTCTCTGAGGTAGCATAAGTGCCTCAATATGAGACAAAATAATTTCTATATCTTCTGATCTCCCGGTAGACCAGCTGGGTGCAGGGGCACATGGTATTATGAGCTGGATACTTCACACAAGCCATCCTATTCAGTCCTGGAAGTTGCAAGGAAACCCTTGTTATCGTGTTGACCATTGAGAACTCTGTGACTCAAAAAGGTGAGGTAAACCACCCAAGTTTGCATAGTTCTTAAGAGAAAGAACTGAGATTTGCACTCAAGTCTGCTACCTCCAACATCTTTGTTTTTCTGCTACATGACTGCATGTATCACAATATCCTGTCATGGGCTTGAATGATAGTCATTGTGGCCCCAGTTTGTATTCTTACCCTAGTGGTAGGGCTGGATCAATCCTTCCTCTTAAATTGATCCAATCTTGCCCAAGGCTCTGTGATAGTCAATGTGACTGAGTTGGAACAGCTATTGACTGGGAGACTGAGAGACTGAGGATGGACAGGCCATTACTGTCAATATCCCCAGTGGCATGAGACCTAGGATGAAGCATGGTCTTCACATGCGACAGCAGAGGCATGGGCCTGAGGATAGAGCTAAATCATGGGCTCCAGTAGAGCTGGAGTCTAGGCACAGGGAGAGTCAGGGAAAAATCTGGAAATAGAGTTCAGAAAGAATGGTTTAGATATTATTAAGAATGATACCATTAGGAAGGTATTAGGGCAGGGGCCTCCTTCATCAATTACTCCTGCGGGAGATGTCTCTGAAGACACTAGATTCACATTTGCCACCATCCAGGCAAAGGGCTATTGGCTATCAGCTGGGGCTCTGGACATCCGTGCTGATGTAGGAGGGCTCTGGTGAGCCAGGATGGGCCTGTGAAGTTCATTATCTCAGATAGGAAACTCTGAATAGTCCTTAATCAAAGCAGACCGAAAAGCTGGAATCCCCCACTTCTTCTAAGCCTCCACCTTAGTCTTGCTTCTTACCACTCTGATCTAAGCAAAATTCTCATATCAAACATGCCATCATGTGGCAGAAAGGAGTGCAGAAGCAGGGGTGTTTTCCTCAGTGCCACGAGTAGCTCTGGCTTCTGCTTCCATTGTAGACCTTCTGAGGCCAGGGTGGTGGCCCAGTTTCAACTTGTGCAATGGGAGAGGTAAGATTATCCAAAAGACAGAAAAAGGAAATGGGCTGCTCAGAGAACCCAGAGACTTTTACGCTGCCTTCATATATATATATATATATATATATATATATATATATATATATATATATATATGTAATGGTTGGGCCTTCTATAAGGGAATAGAAGTCTCTTTACCTCTGTAGGCATATGGCAGGAAGAGTCTCAAGGGAAGGGGTTTCAAAAGAACCAAACCCACATGTGCATCGCCATTTAACTTGGTGTAGCAACTCCAGCTGCTAGCCAGGGGACTGACAAAATATCCTTGACATGGATTTCAGTTTATCCTTTGGAGAGAAAGAATCTAGATGATCATGAAAGTGAGTAGGAGGAAGAAAGGGAAAAGGGAATACCATCTTGAGGTTTTGGGAGACCAGGACATATAACACAGAGCCAAGAATTTAGAAGTAAGTGGTGAAACCAAGTCAAATCAGGGCTTGACAAAGATGCACTGGATCCTAGGTGGGAGTTTGGCAGACATTAGTTCCTTTTGTGGCCACTGATATCTTTAGAGCATTTTGAGAATTTTCCATACTATTAATCCTGCTTCCTCTCAACAAAAGCTACAGCATCCTCTTCTAGCCCCTGGCACATAAACCACAGGCATATAACTTAGTCACCTCTGCCAAACAGCTGCATGAAAGTCCAAATCAAAAGTATGCAGCAAGAGAAAACAGAGGTTTTGTGGGCTCAGTGTTTAGGTATGGGTGGTAAAATCACCATCAGAGAGCACAAGGGGTCAAGGACAAGATACATCCTTCAAAGGCACACCTGCAGTGACATACTTCCTCCAATTAGGTCCCACCTCCTAACAGTCCATTCATCTATGAACTCATCAATGATTAATGCATTGCTGAGGTTAGCACTCTTGTGATCCAATCACCTCTCAAAAGCACCACCAGGTGGGAACTAATCCTTTTACATATGAGCATTTGGGAGCACACATCCAATTCCAACTATGAGAGAGCACATGTGATGTCTGCTGTACTACAATTTAAGCATCACTCCAGCTGACGAGCCCTGAAGACTGGCTGCCTGGCACCCTGGAAGTTTTGTAAGCTTTGTAAACAGGTACATTTTCTGATTGAATTGTTGTTGTTAGGTGCAGTTGAGCCAAGTCTGATTCATAGTGACCCTATGTACAGCAGATCGAAACACTTTCCTGTTCTGTGCTAGGCACATGATCTTATTCATGTTTAAGCCCATTGTTGCAGACACTGTGTCAATCTATCTGGTGGAGGGTTTTCCTTTTTTTTTGTTGACATGTCACTCTCCCAAACATGATGTCTTTCTCCAGGGATCAGTCTCTCCTGACTATGTGTTCAAAATATGTAAGAGGCAGTCTAGCCATCCTTGCTTCCAAGGAGCACTCTGGTTGTACTTCTTCTAGGACAGATCTGTTGGTTCTTTTGGCAGTCTATGGTATATTCAATAGTTGTCTCCACCACCATAATTCAAAAGCATAAATTATTTTCCTGTCTCCCTTGTTCAATGTCCAGCTTTCACAACCATATGAAGCAATTGAAAATACCATGGCATGAGTCAGGTGCACCTTCATCTTCAATGTGACATCTTTACTTTTCATTACTCTAAAGAGATCTTTTGATTGAATTGTTTTTAGGTGCCATGGAGCCGGTATTCAATTCATAGTGACCCTACATACAACAGGAGAAACACTTTGTTAGTGCTTCTCTGCTGTTCATAGGGTTTTCAATGGCGGATTGATTTTTGGGAGTGGGTTGCCGGGTCTGTTTCCCAAGCCTATAGCACCTGATATTCCCAGGCAGTCTCCCATCCAAGTACTAACCAGGCCTGACCCTGCTTTCCTTCTGAGATATGACAGGATTGGATGCCACAGGTGGAGTGAATTCAGTGGTTTGCAGCTAAGAACCTGATAAGCAGAGAGTTGGAAACTGTTATCATTTCAGAATTATTTTCTTGTTTTCACTGGCAACTGAGCTTTGAGGCATGGATACCAGGAGGATGAGGATGGAAAGAGGATCAATATCATGATTCTCAGCTTTGGCAGCATTGACATTTTGGACTGTTTATTCTTTGATGTGGGGGGCCATGGCATGCACTGTATGATGTTTAGAAGCATCTCTGGCCTTTACTCACTAGATGCCAATAGCCCCCAACCCTCACATTGTGGGGGTAAAATATGTTTCCAAACATTGCCACATATACTCTAGGGGGCATTGGTTGGTAACCAGTTTAGCCTAATCACACCAGGAAACATCCCCTACTGAGAAGGAAGGGGCAAGACTTCCAGAAGCTCAGTGTTGCTAGACTTGTATAGTATCTATAACTTGGAAGTGTATATACTTACGCAAATAACTTGAGTAGATAGATATAGGTAGATATGTATATAGTGCATATGTGTGGTTTCTCAACAGAGTTAAAAGAACCACTTTCGAGGAGATATTTGAACTGGAGACAAATGATAGTTCAAATCTTCCCTTTCTGGGCTCTATTTGACATTAAATACAATGAGAACTTATATAGTTAGATCCTTCTCATGGAATAATGCCTGCAGCTATACCATTGTGGCATCTTATTCTATCAGATCTTGGAAGCTAAGCAGTGTCAGATCTGGTTAGTACTTAGGAGATCATCTGGGAACACCAGGTGCTACAGGCTTGGGAGAAGGACCTAGCAACCCACTCCCCCGCCCCCCAAAAAACAATCAGCCATTGAAAACCCTATGAATAGCAGAGAAGCATGACAATAGTGTTTTGTCTATTGTACATAGGGTCACTATGAGTCAAATACCAACTCAACAGCACCTAACAACAACAACAACATGGAATAACCACATTTACTTGACTCATCATTTACAAAATGGTACCCAAACAGGGATCAACTTTTGGGTATGCAGATAGACTTTCAATATCCAATGGTTCTTGAGTGCAGTTCTTTAAGCAAAATGCCTATCTTGATTATTAACAAGAATATTTTGATTTTCTACATTTTAGATGGGTAGAAGAGGTCTGCAGCTAAGATATTCCTTTTAAGCATGAGCACTCAATTGACTCATGTTACATCTTTAGGAAACTGATAGACTTTCAATATCCAATGGTTCTTGAGTGCAGTTCTTTAAGCAAAATGCCTATCTTGATTATTAACAAGAATATTTTGATTTTCTACATTTTAGATGGGTAGAAGAGGTCTGCAGCTAAGATATTCCTTTTAAGCATGAGCACTCAATTGACTCATGTTACATCTTTAGGAAACTCAGAGCTAGTAAATGTATCAGACTATTACTTTAGGATTATATATTTCCTGTCTAGATATTTTTGAACATAGTCAAATAAAAGGTTGCTTAAAAGGAGAAATTTATTGGTTTGTGTAGGCTGTCCCTACCTTATCACCTCACTTTACTGAATTGTAACTAACTGTTGGTTAGCCCCATGAGTAGCTTCCACTGTGGAAAAAATCTGACCCTTCCAACATTCTGCTCCTCCATCCTGCTATCTTCAAGTTTGAACTAAATTGAACATTTTTCTAGTAACCAAACCAGTGTCTTTTTGGGGTGTTTTACTACTCCAAAATCAACCAGCCATTGAAAACCCTATGAATAGCAGAGAGGCACAGACAATAGTGCCGGATATGGCACAGTGTTGGGGAGTGTTTCGTTCTGTGTACATAGGGTAGCTATGAGTTGGACCCGACTCTATGGCACCTAACAACAATAACACAAATTGCATGATGGCAGGAACTCATTTCCTAATGATTTATTTCCATTGTGTTACTGCATTTTCCTGAAGATGGTTGTTTTGTGAGAAACCAAAAACAACAATGTGGAGAAGCCACAGACTGACATGAGTACAAAGCAGGGCAAAGCTAGCACATGGTATTAAGTGCACAATAAGGGTTTGATAATTGCTAGCTGAGTTGGCAGTGCTCATGTTTCCAGCTGAGATGGAACAAGGTGACACTCTACCCTCTTGTTTCAGGTTTCCTACAGTAGACAAGTGTCCTTTTCATCATCTATTTAGTGCTACCTTTTCCTACATTTTTCTTGGTGGTTTTGTAGTTTAATATGGCCCTCATGTGGGGTGCTCAAGTGCCAGCTAGTATTCCTAAGTGCAAGAAGAATGGGATGTACCATGGGGGAAATATGTGTTAGATATGCTTTGTTTGCCTGCAGTCATAGCAGTGTAGTGTCCGATCTCATCAGATCTCCGAAGCTAAGCGGGGTTGGCCCTGGTTAGTCCTTGGATGAGAGACCACCTGGAAACACCAGATACTGTAGGCTTGGGAGAAGGATTTGGCAACCCACTCCCAAAAATCAATCCACCATTGAAAACCCTATGAATAGCAGAGAAGCACTGATAATAGTGTTTCGCCTGTTGTACATAGGGTCAACAGCACCTAACAACAACAAGCTTTGTTCAGACATGAGTTGTAGTGCTGTTGGTACACACATGGACACACACACATTTAAGTTTTTGAAATGTGGGCAATAATTTTAGATATAAATATATAGATTCTTTGACATGAAAAGGGATTTGGTCTACGGATCCCTTTTCCTTCCTTTCTTCTTTCTTGCCTCCACCACCTGAGACAGTTCTTCCTTTTCATTGGCTTTCTATGCTGCTGGAGAGTCTCTGTTAATTGACTGACCTCATACTTCTTCTCACTTTGAAGCAGGCTCCCAAAGAAAGACTCCCCTCATCTCCTAGATAAGCCAGTAGTTCCTTATTAAAGCACTGTTAATTCAGCTAAAGGTTGCTTAATTTGTTACAAATAATGTGTGTCTAAATCATTTTGGTTTCTTACAAGTGACAGGGAATTCTGCTAATAACACAGCTGTCTGTCTTCCTGAGGTTTTAGCTGATGCCTGCTTAAATGGTTACCAAGGATGTTTGTGTGAGCCACTATGGTTTCTTGCAAGAGACTTTGCAAACACTGTATTCTTATTATAAGCCATTGCACCCTAACTACTCACAATTGCTAAATAATTAGTTCTGTTTTCTCATTTTAGAGGAATTCATGTCCTCCTCCCCATTCCCCCATGTAGGTTGCTGGGTGACTTACCACCCTTTTTCTACTTCTGTAATCACAATTTTCCTTTTTTTTTTTTTTTTTTCATGCAGGTCTCAGCCTTGTTTTGCCTTTGTAAGCCCTCTTCCTCCTCAAAAACCTAGAAAAAGTCTGAGCTGCCTTTGTTCAGGGCTCAGTCTTTGGAAAAGATTCCATGGTGCTAACACACAAGCATAAATAAAACTCCCCGGAACTTGCCTCTGGTCTCCCCAGCCTCATTTCTCCTGCAACAATTTCTCAGCATCAGGG
>VMDO01014817.1:38396-53390 GCA_007922755.1 Pedetes capensis | reverse complement strand
TCTCAAATTTCCACAGGGAGATGTCAATTGTGATACCACGCTCACGCTCAGCTTTCAGTTTATCCAAGACCCAGGCGTACTTGAAGGAACCCTTTCCCATCTCAGCAGCCTCCTTCTCAAATTTTTCAATGGTTCTTTTGTCGATGCCACCACATTTGTAGATCAAATGGCCAGTAGTGGTGGACTTGCCCGAATCTACATGTCCAATGACAACGATGTTGATATGAGTCTTTTCCTTCCCCATTTTGGCTTCGATTTATAGGTGGTTTTCACGACCTGTGTTCTGACGGCAAACCCGTTGCGGAAAAAAAACGAAAGAAAAGGTTTTTGATCCACTCCAAGCCTGCATGATCTTGAGCAGTTATTTAGACTCTCTAGGTCTCAATTTCCTTGTTCAGTTGTAAATTTGAGAATAATTACTTGCTGAAAGAGGCTCTCAAGACACTGCCCATTCCAGGTCTGGATTTCTTCATCCTCCCTGGGGAGCTGCAGGTCTGGACTCATGCAATCACAGGATGTGCACCCTGGGCTTTCCGTACACAGCCTCAGGGGCTCCTCAGGGGAGACGTCCCACTTAACATAACTCCATTATGATATATGAGCAGACAAGTGTCCTGGTAATAGTGAAGGAGCTGACCCTAAGGAAGCTAAGGTCCCAAGCAACCCATACCTAGATCATCACAGACATTTCCTGCTTCTTGGAATGGTCCTCTCCTCTCCATGATTTATTCATTCGCATGCTATTTACCAATCATTTACTATACAGTTCACCAAATAGTATCAAACACCTATTATTTGCCAGGTATTATGCCATGTTTGGGGGAGTAGTCACTTGGAAAAACTCCCAAACTCTAGACCATGTTTAATTTCCTTTTCCATCTCCAGCCTGGTCCATGGATCTTAGAGGGAGTGTGCTCAGGCAGTATCTGCTCCTGGGGCAATAATCAAGGTAATAATCAATAATCAAGGTACATTCCAATGCCCAGAGATGGCATTGGAATGCAACCAGGGTCCCCAAGTAGGTCCGAGGGAGATGGATACTCCAAATGCATGGACCATGATACACATCCATAACTCTGTGGCTACAATGCAGGGCAAAGATCACAAACCTGAAAAGTTTCGGAGACCAGACAAGTCTTGAAAGTGCCCCAAGTGGGGAAGGTGGAACTATGGCACACAGAAGCATACCTGCCCCCCAAAAAAAGCACTTACTACTGGGCACCAGCCCATTGCTGCAAGTGAAAATGTGGGCCAGAGATAGATCAGATTTTTCAAGAAAAAACAGAAGTCTGGGTTTTAATTTTAAATCCCCCAAAATTCAACATTAGCTTTTATCTTAGTCTCTTTTGGAAGTCCTATGAGGGTAGATGGCCCTACCACCTGGAATGTGCCCATCCTGTGTGTGAGAGCCAAACAGAATTTGTGTGCTAAATTCAGCTCAGAAACTGCCATTTGGGACCTCAAGTGGGTCTATTGAAGGGCAGAGGTAGAGGGCTGTGTGTCCTGGGGCCAGGTTCTGAGGAACCTGGAAGACTATCCTTCCTTGGGGCGAGGACTTGTGCTGGACCCACAGGAAACCACAAAGAGGATGTGGAAGCCATAGTCCTGCCCTCCAGGGATTTGTAGTCTCATTACAGAGACCCAGGCAGAGCAGAAGATGGCCAGGAATGCAGGAGCAGAAGACAGTGTAGAGCCCCCAGAGCTCAGTGCCATGGAGCAAAGCAGACCTGGGCTTCAGAAGACCTTTCCAAGATGTCAGGCTTGACTCTGAGAATGACCTCTGGAGGCAGAATCTGGCAGCTCCAGGAACAAAGATGAATAGGCAAAACCTATACCTATAGCCACAGAATTTGCTCCAGGTGTCATGGGAAAAGAGTCACCGGAAAGGGCAGTGCTATAGTATGCATGGGCCTTTGCTGATGCCTGACACCCTGTCCCACTAGGTATGGCAATCCTAGTCTGAGGTTGGAGCCGGAAGGCATATGGAACAAAGCAAAGCCCTCCAAGCTGGAAGAAGGCAACACCGTGGCCTGGGGCAAGTGGGACAGCTCTGGGTGGGGGCTGAGCTGTGACCTAGGAGTCAGGCAGGCTGGGATCCTGTGACTAGGGATAGGAATTAACTCCTTAAACCTCAGTTTCCTAATCTGTGAGCTGGCTATAGTAATTGTACATACCACCTGGGATTGGGGCGAGGAGAAATCAACTCCTGAAATCATTTGCTCCATTTCCATTTGATTTTTATCAGCAATGTCCTCTGCCTGAGCGTTCTAGTCTCAAATGGAGTGGACCTACAGCACATGGAGGGTCTGCATGTTTGCACTTTTTCTGTTAGCTGCTTTAAGAAACAATGATTTGGGGTGGACAAGGTTGCCTCTCTCGGTGGGGAGGCTGGAATTGCAGGCTTTGGGCCCTCCCCGGGTGTGAGCAGCTGAGGTTGGTAGATGGACCCTTTCCTCCCAACTCCCACCTGGGAGGGAGGGTGAGCCCCAAGGGTAAAAACCCTTGGGCTAAGGTGCAAGGAAACTGAGCGCAACTTCCCTCCTCGGTGCAGGAACTAACACCCTGCTCCTCCGCCAATATGCCATTGCGGATCTCAGACCAGGAGTTTCCTTTCCTCTAAATTCTCCCGAGTCCCCTAAGGTCTTTGGGGCAGAGCTCCTAGGCGGGTCTTGGAAAACTTGAGTGGCACCGGCCACTCTCCAGCCTCTTCTTCTGCCTCACCCCGTTTCACAGCTCTGCGTTTTTGCTAAAGCCAGTCCCCCCTGATGAGAGTGTCCTCATCTTTCCCCTACCTGAAGGACTGCCTGAAGAACGCCTGCTTCTTCATGAAGTCTGCTCACGCCGTAGCCCCTTCCCGGAACGCCCGCACTGAGGACCGACCTCGCAGTCTCGCCCCTCCCCAGCAGCCATTACAAGGTGCTCTCATAAAGTTATCACGTTATGTCCAATCGCCCTGTCCCTCTACCCACAATCCGCCCCAGCCCCCGACTGGAAGCTTCTTGAAAGTAGGAAGTCTGGTTTCTCGTGGGTCACCCTAGGGCGAGCCTTCTGCCTGAGGCATTCTGGCCACCCCACAAGGGATGGAGCGTGGGGCGCGGGCGCAGACGAGTGCGCGGCTGGAGGGCAGAACCACAGCGGCAGCTGAGGCCGCTTTCCCAGAACCTCGGGGGTGGGAGAGGGTGGGGGTGGTACCTCGCCTCGGCTGCCGGCTCCGGCCGAACCTAGCCCACCCGTCCCCCGCCAGCTTCCAGAGGCGTGCCCACCCGGCCAGGTGATCTCGAACCTTCTCCCTCACACGCCCCAACAACAAACAACCCTCTGCACTCTCCCTCCGGAGAAAGGAGGTGGAGCCAGACCTCAGCCGGAGGCTGCCGCAGCTGCCCGGGGGGAGGGCTTTTTGCTCCAGTCCTTGGGGGAGTCTCTCCTCCAGGGAGTGGCAGGGGTGTGGGTCCCTTGGCGGGCTCTCAGGAGCCACGGAAGCCCTCCCCCGGCGCTCTCCTCCCTCCACCAGCGAAGGGGGAGGGCAGAGAAGGTGGCTTCACTGAGTGCCCTCTTGCGACTCTGTCCCTCTCAGGCCGAAGTGCCCTCGGACCCTCCCGGTTATTTATACCCACCCCTTCCTCGAACACCACAACCCCAAGGACGCGAGACTAAGTACCTAGTACACGGCGGGGAGAGGATGCAGCTCTGCTGTGCCTGGGGAGCCGAGTTGTGCCCATCCCCCAACCCCCTTGTCGGGGTGGGGGTGCAGCTGGGGGGGGGATAAGATGGGCCCCAGGGACACCGACTAAGGCAAGGAGGAGCCTGAAATGAAGTGCAGTCAGCAGTTGTTTGGGGCTGCAGTGGAGGCACCTTAGGTGAGGAGAAGAGAATGCACCCCAAGGAGAGGGCCTGGGGACCTAGGGGGTAGGAGTCCGGTGTCAGAGGGAGGGAAGGAGAATGCAGAAACGGCTTCTGCTGAGAGCTGCAAGCCTGCAAAAGACTTCCTCTGGCCAGCAATCCGGAGGCTAGCACTGGATGGATGGGGTTTTGGACACAGCACCACAGCATGCGACCCCCAAAATCTGAACATGTATAGCTTCCATAGCTTGTGGGAAGACTGGATCCTACACAACCCCTCACCTCACCTCAATCCCTCAGCCCCAGACTGTAGCAGAGGGTACTCTTAGGGAGGGAGAGGTCCTGTTCTTGGTGAGCACACAACAGAGGGCTCCTTGGTGGCAGGAGGGAGCCTGGACCCTCTGGCTTAGTTACAGTAAGAACACTTCTGCTTTCCCTGTCCCTAGGGAAAGAGGCCTCAGCAGGTAAAGACCAAACATTTCTGCACTTGGATTTGCCTGGGGGCAAATAATTTCTGGAGATCCCTTTAAGGAGGGGTGTTCGATCCCTTTAAGAGGGAGTGGGTCACAGCAGCAGGACTATAAAAGTAGTTTTATTTCCCCACCCCCGGGGGCTTCCTATGATGGGGGCGGGGGTAAGTGCTGCAGTCAAATTTCACTGGTGCCCTGGAGTCCCTCTCTGAGAGAACTGTGCCCTCCGTCCTGCCCAGTGGGGCTGAGGGACCCAGTGGTTCAGTGAGTGTTCCTGAGATGTGGAATTGAGGCACTTGGGGAGGAGAGGCAGGATAGGACCTGCCCACTCCCAGGAAAGAAGGTGGGACCTGAACTTGTCATGGAGGAAGGAGAAAGTGGTTACTGCCACCACCCAGGGACTATGCTGCCCACTGGGGTGCCCTGCCCTGTGGCAGGTGGCTGGATCTCTGGGAAGCGTGGTGCAGGGACTGCGGAGTGCAGTGGGGGGAGGTGCCTGGTGGCTGGACTGGGGATGATGGAGCCACCGTCTGTCCCTGTTGTCAGTCTGGTTGTACTTGGTGGGGGAGGATTGTGCATCGTGTTCTCTCTGGATCTGGATGTTTTCCTCTTGGCATCTCCCTCTCTCTCCTCTCCTGCTCAGAGGCAGTTAACCCTTCCTGATGGCTCAGGAGGTGTCCTTACCTGGGAGGCCCCATCTGTTGGCAGAGAAGGGGTGGCCCTGGAGACCTGATGAATTTAGTCCTTTTTCTAGACCAAGCAGCAAACCCTTTTCAGTGGAGGACCTCTAGGGTACTGGACGCACCAGAGGGAAGAAAAGTGAGGGACCTCAGGCATGGGTACTGGGGCTGCCCTGGTGGCATGGGATGGGGGCAGAATTCACCCAGGAAAGACTGGAGGAGCTGAAGGAAGCTGGAAGAGGTGGAGCTCTTTCCAGGTGTGGAAGGGCTCTGGACTGGGAAGGAAAGAGGCCCAGGTGCAGAAGTCTCTGGAATTGGGATGAAGGATAGGAGGCCATAAGGTCCCTTTGGGGAACAGGCAGGCTGTGTAATCCCTCTCTTCCTATTGGCTGGCTTGTTGACCCATTTTAAAAAGCAACAGGCAGGAAGGAGGACCCAGAGGTAGATCAGTGGGCTGGTATGGAAGGAACACCAAGTGCTTTTAGCCAGCCTGTGTCCCCGAACTGTTGCCCCCTGAGCCAGAGCCTCCTGGGGCAAAGGAGACAGACATGGGAGTCTCTCTGGGCAGAATCCCTCTGGCTGTCAAGCAGGCTAGGCAGGCTAGATAGCTGGGGGCGGGGGCTCTGCCTCTTCTCCCCCAAGATGAGATATCTCTTTTCCACCCACTCCAGGACCATTGGATCTTTGCCCTCATGTGCCAGGCAGAAGTCCACTCCTGTAACCTTACTCTGCCATTTTCCAGGCTGAATGTGGACTTCCTGCCACTTCAGTCTCCTTTCCTGGGACCAGCTATATTTCTCTTCTGACTCTGTCAGACTAATCGAGGCCCATTACCAGGGATGAAGCAGCTGCCAAAGTTGAAGCATGGGCTGCCAACAGGAGCCCTGTCCCCTCTTTTGCCTTGGCCTTTGGCGTGGCTCAGCTCCAGTGGCCATTGCTGCCGTGTCCTTTTACGACCAACCTGATGAGGGCTAGGGGCTATCATGGGACATGATGGTAGTCTGTGACTGGGAAAGGGAATTTTGTGAAGTGGCAGTAGGGCTGGTCGTGTGTGTGTGTGTGTGTGTGTGTGTGTGTGGTGTGTGTGTGTGTGTGTGTGTGTGTGCGTGTGTGTGTATAGGGGACTGCTGGGAATCTTTGACCTGGGAGGCTCAAGAAAGGAGAAATCCTTTAGTGTCCTACTTTTATAGGTTTGGGGATTTTGCTTTCCCCAAGGTTGGGAAGTGGAAGTAAGGGCTGTTGTCTTAGGAGAACCTGGCCCTTTGAGAAGTGTCCCTGCATGGTCTTAGTAGGCTCTTCCTTTAAACATGGCCCACAAAACAGTGATGACAGTCTGGGCCCCCTTAGCAGCTCTGGAGGCAGATGGAGAACTGTTTTTCTGGGGGAGGCTTATTTCCTAGCCATAGAGGCTGATTATCTTACAGGCTGCTTAGGTAAGTGCTTGAATCCCAAGGTCTAGAAAAGACTAGGCACTGTGTGTGCTGCAGGACCTCTCCCGACCCCCAGGAGAAGCCCCTCAGCCACACTCCCAGGCTGGGTTTTTCCTGCTCGCCCAGGCGTCCTCTGCACTCCAGGCACTTCTCTCTGCCCAAGCAAGGCGTTCCTGGGCCCAGCCCCTCCCCGGCAGGCTCCCAGTGCTCTGGTGACTTGACACTACCCTTACTGCTTCTGTTCCTTTGGCCTCCCAAAGCGCCCTTCCCCCGCCTGAATTGGGAATGAGGCTTTGTTCAGAGGTGAACTCGGCATTTCTCAGAACCTACTGTGTGCACACCCAGTGCTTGTTGAAGTTAAGTCCTATGCTGGCTCTGGCACTACATGGTGCCCAGAACACAGTCTTTCCCCGCACCTCCCAGAGCCCTCCCACCCATGACCTCAGCCCGCTGTGCCCACCCACCCTGCTGACCCCGCGAGCGTGCTACAGCTTGGAAAGGCACGTCTGTGGGTGTGAGAGACGGAGCGACCAGCCTTCATTGACTAGGGGGAAGCCAGGTAAGTGTCTACACTTTGGTCCCATCCTGGCTTGGGGACGCGAAGAAGAGAGTCCAGCCGCGCCTGTTAGGCTGCCCGCCCCTTTCCCTCTCCCCGAGAGAGCTCTGATGTTCCCTCCCCCCCCCCCACCCGCGGTGGTGGAAGAGGGTGTGTGGGTGTCAAGGACTCACAGACCAGGCTCTGCTGTCAGCTGGAAATGGATGAGGGTTCCACACTCGGTTTCTGAAGAGGGTGAATTGTGAGCGGGGTGCTGGGGGGGGGGGGACGGTAGGTGAAGGGCAGAAAGAGGAAAAAGAGATGGGGGTGAGGGGTTACCGAGCCAGGGCCGACCTTGCTTGAAAGGAAAGGAGACGTGGCAGGCAGGGAAGTCGGAAAGATGAGGCAAGGGCGGGAGGGGCTTCTCGGCAGTCGGGGCCCTTGCGCTGGAGTCTGGGGCCCTTTCTGCAGGAAAAGGGGGTTGTTCTCGCTTGATTTTCGGTTGGTCTTCCCGAAGCTTTGCCCTGGGGGCAGCAGCCTCCGGTAATGGTGGGGTGTTCCCTTGCCCGCAGTTTGTTCCAGCGGGTGCAGGACAGAAGGATACCCGGGAAGAGGGATGTAGAGGGGTGATGGGCGGAGGTGAGATAAAATTTCGGGGGGAGCTGCAGCTGGGGGTCTGGGGCTCCAGGGTCAGGTCACTATGGGATACGAGCTCAGGCTCTGGAGAGGAGGAGAAAATCCAAGAAGCCAGCAAAGAAAATCACCCCCGCCACCACCCTTGGCACCGTACCCCTCCCCCCAGGCCCCACCACTCCCCGCACCGCCTCCCCCGGCCGCCTCGTGCTGCCCCCTGCGTTGGGACGACCGACCCACTGTTCTGATTGGTCGGAGACCGGGAGGGGGAGCGGAGGGCCGGATTGGCTGGCGGGGCCAGCGCAGGGCGGGGCGGCTGATTGGCGGAGCTTGCCGAGGGGCGCGCCGCTGATTGGCTGCGGACGAGGAAGCAGGAAGGAGGGCGGCGGAGGCTCAGCTCTCGGGGAGTTTGTGGGGGAACCGCGAGCGGCGTAGCGGATCCCGGAGCCCGGCCCCCGCCGCCTGCCCGTCCGGCTGCCTGCCCCGCCCGTCCGGTCCCCGCCGTCCGCCTGCCCCGGCCAAGCGCGCCCGCCTCCCCGACGGCCCCGCCCGGCCGCGGCCCCCGCTCCGCCCGCCCGGCCCCGGCCCCCAGGAGGAGGCGCTGACGCAGCAGCGTGGAGCCCGGGAATTGAGCGCCCCCGGGGGGTTCCAGCCTCCGGATTCCAGCCCGGCCGGGGCCTGCGGGCGCCCAGAGCTGCGTCGTCCGCGCCGCCTGTCCTGGTGAGCTAGGGGCCGGGGTCAAGGAGGGGGAAAGGGTGGGCGAGTGGGAGCGAGCGAGCGAGGTAGGCGGACTAGCGAAGGGGACAGGACCTGCTGGCCGTCAGCGCGCCCCACCGAGCGCGCCGCGCCGCCGCCCCCGCCAGCCCGGGAAGGGACGGACGGACGGACGACGCGAAGCAGGTGCGGCTGCCCGCCCGCTCGCGCCGCCTCCCGCTCCCGGGTCCCTCGCCACGGTCCCGCCATCGGGGAGCGCGGCGCGCCTCGAGGTGACAGCCCCCGGGGGCCGCCTGCCTCGCAGGCCGGGGGCAGGGTGGGTGGCGGCCACAGGGTGGCAGCTCAGCCGGGCGGCGGCGGCGCGGGCGTCCCGGGCTACGGCGGGCGGGAGGATGCCGGTCGTTTCCTCGCTGCGGCGGCGACGGCTCGCCTCCGAGTGCGCGGGCGGCGAGGCCCCCGCCGCGCCCCCTCCCCCCATCGCGGTCCCTGAGGCGAGGGGCCGAGGCCGGGGGCGGCGCCGCGGGATCGCCGGCTCAGGGTGGGGGGCACCCTCCCGCGCTGGGAGCTGACCGGTTATTGCTGGAGCTGAGGTAGGGGATGGGGTCCACGCCGGGGCGGGGGGTAGTGCAGACCCGATCTAATCGGGATGGGAGGAAGGGAGGCGCCGAAGACGGAAGGGGACCGGTTCGAAAAGAGAGTGTGGGCCACGGGAGGCCCGCCGGGGACCGTGCGGGGCGGCGGCCGAGTCCGAGGTGGGGCGGGGGGAATCGAAGTTGTCAGACCGCCTCCAAGTGACAGCAGGACCCCGTGCTCGCAGCCCGGCCTGGTCCCGCCCTGCCCGCCCCTCTGCCTCTCCCGCGGGGCCGGGGGCCGGGTCAGGTCGGCCCGAGGGGCCCGCTCGGCGGTGAAGAGCCGGACAAAGGCGGCGCCCGAATGGGGCGCAGGTAGTGGCGTCAGGGAGGGGAGCGGGTCCGGAGCACCCACCCGAGAGGCGGGCAACGGGGCCGGACTCTGCCCTGGGGGACTGCGGGGGGCGGGGTGCCCACCGGGAGGAGCTGCGGCACAGACTCGGCTCCAGCCGCTGCTGATCGCCTCGCGGCTCTGGGAAGAGTGGGGTCGACTTGGCCAAGGCGGAGGGGCAGGGATGGGGGTGTGCACACCGTGCGCCCTGGCCGGTGGCAACCAGACTAGTGGACTAGCAGAGGCAACAGTCCAACAAGCCGCTCTAGAGCCTGCCAGCTATGAGGGGTTTTCAAAAGCAAGTCTAGGGCAGAGGTTCAACTCCACCTGGGATGTCTCCTACTCTCTCATTGTTGGCAGTCTTAAGAGCATGGAAGACTGGATGGATTGGGACTAGGAGATACCCACTCAAATGTGCTCCAACAATTTCTCCACAACTGCCTTCAGCACCTTTTCTTAGCCAAAGGCACCCACATAGGGAAATGGGAAGCTGTGTTCAAGCAGAAATTCAATGATGAGACAAAATAAGATTTCCAGACCTCCTTTGTGCCACCTGATACAATCAATCCTCACCATCTTCTTCACCTTCCTGTCTCAGAGGGGCCGTGTCTCAGAGGGACACCACTGTCCTTGGCCAGCAGGACAGCACTTTGGAACCCCTGGCTTAAGCTATGAGTGCCTGTAACTCCATCAGTGATCAGCTGTAGGCTGGGTGCTGTTTACCCATTTGTAAAAACCCTCTCGAAGCTCCCATGCCCCCTCATTGACCCAACACCTGAAACAGGATTTGGGATTAGGAAGAGAGGAGGCTCAAGCTGTTCAAAATGTGGACTAGGTTGGAGTCACACCTCAGTGGGGCTGGTCAGGATCTGCCCTCAGCCGTGGTTGGCTGTAAGCCCACCCTGGGAAAGCTGCCTGTCATCTGTGCCAGAGGGTTAGAAGGGCATGGAGTTAATTTATTGCCATTCTCCTTTACCTGCCCAGGAAGGTCTAGACCCCAGCCTGGGTGGGGTTGATGAGGCTTGTGGGAAAGGGGGTATTACTTCACTTGAAAGACTGGAGCTTCTTCTGAGAGAATTTAATTGTATGTCTAAAACCCCAGAAAAGGCTGAAGCATCTTAAGGCTTTGTGCCTTCTGTGGGGCTACATGGTATGTGGTTTCTTTAGGAGGCAGTCAGAAGGGGTGACCTGGTCTGATGCAGGTATGTGAAGGGGAGTTGCCAAAATGACATTAATACAGCTCTCACCTGGCTGAAGACTCAGTGCCAGTCAGATCAATGTTTAGGACGGCTGGCTCTGGAGAGTTGGTCCCCAAATGAGGTTCTCTCTTTTTAAAATATCTCCCTCCTCTTTTTTTGGTTGCCCTGCTGTCTCCATGTCAAGCTTGTATTGTTAGCACAGGCTCCTTTTTCCTCCTCCTTCTGGCATTTCTGGTCCAGTCTCTACAAAGGTACCAGATCATTGTTCCTAAAGCACCCCTTCCACGTGTCACTTCCATACCCCCAAAATTGCAATGGTTGTCCTTGTCCAGCAGTCTAACCCCACACAGTGTCCCTAAGGCTCTTCCCTCATCATGCCATGCACATTTGTCTCCCTGCCCTTTGCTCCTGATGCTCCCACCCTCTCCTTTCCTACCACTTGTCCATAGTCTCACTGTTACTCAGGCCGTACCAAGCCTACATAGTCATCTGCCTCTGAGCTTGTGACACTGAATTTTCTAACATAGTGTCTTCTTGAGTGGTTTTGTAGGTTGGAAGTTTCTTAAGGGTAGGAATAATGTTAAGTGTTAAGCCTCTGTGTGTTTGTGTGAATATTCCAGTATTCCTCATATAGTGCTGTGCACATCGGTTTTGTTGAATGAGAAAATGCAGTTGGCTTCTGAGTTGGGTGGGAATGGAGGGGAAACCTTCCCTTTGGCTTCTCCAGAAATGCTCAGTCTGGAGTCCTTACAGGTCTCTGACCTGTTCTGTCAAAGGTATATGTATAGAACATGTTTGGGGGGCTATAGGTAGGGATAGTTAGCTGCTGTGTCTGGTACTTCTGGGGAAGAATCAGTCCCGTGGATTGCTTACATGACACTATATAGACATGAATTGGAAAAGGGTGATAATCCTGTTTTCCTTCTGTCCCACCGGACCATTTTGTCCCCGGCGTTGCTGTTCTTATGCAATTTTCCTTGTTGACCACATTAAATGAACCCATATGCTTTATCGCTTCTCAACCCGGGTGTAAATCAGAGCAAAAACACAATTCTGAGAACAGAAAAAAAATAAACCTGGGTCTGGCCCGTGGATGGGACTTTTAGGGTTCATTTTGTAGGAGGTGTTTTCACTAACTTTGGGGGCACAGTCAGCCCCACATTGGACCTATCAGAAAGGAAAGCTACTGTCCCAGCTTTTTCAGAACTTGGTTTTTGTTCACCATCAAGCCTGGACCATGCGGGAGATTGGAAGGAGGATGAGTGACTGGTTTGAGGCTAGACAATGAAAAAAACATATTCTGCATCCTTCGCCTTTCCCCCAAACCTCCCTTTTGTGCCCCAGTTTGATGATTAATGGACCAGCATTTCCCTTCCAAGCGGGAAGGCCACCCCTCACAGTTGCCATGGCAATGTAGACCGCTCCCCCGTCAATTAAAAAAATCCCTACTACTTCTCTTCTCCTTCTGCTGTAGCAGGAGAAAAACTACCTCAGAATGCCTCTCCTGGGCGCTCTCCTCAGCTGCTCATGCTGTTTTCCTGTGCCCTACAACATGATCCTTTCTTTCTTCCTGGGGATCACCTGAGTTTCTTCACTGGGAGCAAATTCTGCCCCTCTTAGAGCCAGCAGCTCCTGGAACACTTCTACCCAGGAGAGAAAATACCTGTTTATTCATCTGCAGTGCAAATAAAAACCCAGAAAGAGTTCTCCTCTTTTTTTCCTTTGGGGTTGGAGAAAGTGCCCTCCACACCTTCTCCAATATTTAGAGGTATGAGTTAGGGAGCATTTGACATCAACAAAGGAGATTTTAATAGACCTGGAAGGGATTCAGCCTACTAACATATGTACTTCAAATTGGAGTTCTATGGGAATTTGCAAATTCTTTCTTTTCATTCCTCCCCACGTCTGTGTCCTAGCATCCACAAGGACTTAATGTGTTTTCATTTTATCTGTTCTTATTCCTCTTGGCCTTGCTCAGGCAACATCTGGCCTCAGCGCCCTGTTGCAAGGTGAGTCATTAAGGAGGGAAAAAAAAAATCTGAAGGAAAAATGTCTTCTGCTTTGAGAAGTACCCTGTGTTGAACTCAGGCTGCCAGCCGAAGCTGCCGAGTTTATGGAGCATTATATGAACAGCCCCAACATTAAAGGGCCTCCTTTTTATGAATGGGTTGTGAAGAATGTAAATAAAGCAGCATCTCTCAATGGGGAAGCATTTTACATAAGCTTCACTACCCCAGCCCAAGTATTTATGGGAATTTGCTAGCACACTCTGGCAAGCCTCACTTCCTTTGTGAACTTGCCATTGTGCCAGGGACTTTGAAGGGACCAGGGGAGTGTGCTTTGGTTCTGAGGGCAGCTCTAGCATTCTGGCTCTGCAGATCTCCTGGGCTTGACTTGATGGGCTAGCTCAGAGCTGAAGGGCCTTTTCCTCCTGGAAAAGACAGAAAACACCAAGTGTAGTCAAGAGTGCATGAAGATTAGAAGTGAAGGCTTTGACGCCTGGGATCCTGAGATTCTGCAACTCCTGACCCGTCAGGCTGCTTAGACCTCCCTGTGCCCCAACCCTGTGTCTTGAATGATGAAATCCTGCCTGGTTTTATGGGAGGCACCTAACTGGAGTAAAATGGACTGGTTTGAATTTCAGCTCCTTTATGTTTCTCTAGCCCACCTCCTAGTCCTGCTGCTAATGAGCAGTAAAATGGCTAAAAGGGAGGCAGAGGAAGAGCAGAAGCAGTGGGCTGCAGACAGCCTGCTCAGGGGCAGGCATCTTGACAAGTGCCCTCCATCCCACTGAGCAGCCCCTGGCCGTGGGTGTCCTGCCCCAGACGACTTGGCCTGAAAGCTGGAACTCAGAGGCCAGTGGGTTTGGTGAGCAGGCTCCAGGGTGCAGTTATGTCCCATCCAGGACTTTGTGTTGTGTCCTGGGAGGGAATTGTCGTCAGATTCCTCTTTCCCCAGTGGGAAATGCCTGCAAGGAGAGTTGTTCACCTGGCTCAGTCCTCCTGGCATCTAGTAGGGTTGTCCTTAAAGATCCTGTGCAGTCCTAATCCACCAGAGGGGAAAATGTGTTTTTGTATCAATCTAGCTGACATAATTTGGTAATTTATTTCAGAGGCACCATGACCAAATTACCTGGATGTAAAAGCAAGTGACTTCTTAGTTAACAGTATCAATACCAAGTAAGGACTTGGGTCTAAATATTTTTTTCCTCAGTTCCTTTTCTAGTGGGTGTGGGGAGGAGAGGTATGTTGACCCCCTGGCCTTGGGAGAAGGGATGGGAGCTGGTATCTTTCTGCATTTCTCACACATACTCTCTGCCTTAATCAGTTTCTTGCTGCAGAGGCAAGGAGGACCCTCACTTAGACCTGTCTCCAACAGTAGCTACTTGTTTAAAATGTTTGAGGATAACATGGTTTGTGAAGCACATTCCCATGTGGCCAGCAGCTTTAGAGGTGACTCCTTGGTTTCTAGAGGTTTTTATTTTTATTTATTATTATTATTTTTTTTTTTTAGAACTCACAGGGATGTTTTTAGGATCCCCCTTAATGCCAGGAGATCCTGACAGGTATGCCAGAACAAAGGGTAGAGTCACATTTCCACTATGGTCAGAGTTGGCCAGGCCCTCCTCAGTGAGGGGAGTCCACTGCTTTGTGTCTGTAGGGCTCAAACCACTTGGACAGAATGTGGAAAAGAATTCTAAAAATGGTGAAATGATCTTTCGAGAACATTGAAAGTACTGGCATTTATTTGCCCCAAAGAAAGGTAGCCAAGGGGCAGTTAGTGTGTCTCTGCAAATTGAGATCACTGTCTGGGCTATGATGACTGGTTTTCAGTCTTCATTGCAGTGCAGGCCAGAGGAAGGGGATTTCACCTGGGGTAAGAATTTTTGGGAACTTTGAGCCAGATTTTCTGTAGAAATTTTTTTTTTGCCTTGAGATATGCTGTGTAGCCTTGAACTGGCCTTGAACTCTCGATCTTCCTGCCTCAACCTCCTGAGTGGAGGGATTACAAAGTGAGCATGCCCGACTATAGAAACAGTTTTTAAGATTAGGTTTATGTTCTCCTGGCCAGCCCGTAGATGCCATTTAAATGGAGTATATCTTCAATTCCTTTGTGGTGAAAATTTAGGAAAAACTAATAATAATAATAATATGTTGTTGTTGTTAGGTGCCGGCGACCCTCATAGGGTTTTCAATGGCTGTTTCGGGATTGCCTTGGGAGTGGGCTGCCAGGTCCTTCTCCCATAATAATATATTATAATAACAGTAATTAACAGACAAAAAAAAAGTACAATGTGTGAGTTATCTTGAATGTTGGTCTGTGACCCAGCAGCTGTCCTAGGAGGCCTTAGATAGAGGCAGCATGTCTCAGGGGGAAGTGTGGACTCTGGTATGAGCACCTGGGTGCTCCACATCTGTTGTCTCTCTCAGCAGTTTTTTTGTTTGTCTCCTTCCCTCTCTGTACTTGTTGTTTCTAATTCCTCCTCCTCCTCCTCCTCCTCCTCCTCCTCCTCCTCCTCCTCCTCTTGCTCCT
>VMDO01014817.1:0-38296 GCA_007922755.1 Pedetes capensis | reverse complement strand
GGCATGTGCCACCGCGCCCAGCATCCCTTGTGTACCTGTTTCATCCTTGGTAGGATGAGACAGTAACAACTGCCTCCCAGGGCTGTTGTGAGGGTCATATGCTGAGAGAGGTGCTGATACACTGGGAATACTGGGCACACATCAGTGGTCTTCTTACAATAGAGGTCTTTGTAGTGAATCAAGAACTCCTAGCCCTGCACACTTAGGGGACTTGGGGACTGATAATGCTAACTCTGGTTCTTTGTTGCTGATTCCACTTTCATATCTGACATTCTTTGTCTTAACACAAGTGTGCCTAGTACTACGCTTACTTAATGGTTTGGGGGTAACAAGTGGAATATTTTCTTGGGGTAGCTTGGCAAGTTGGGAGAAGAGGGTGGTAGTGAAAGAGAGTTGTGTTGTGTGAATAGGAGAGATTTCCCAAAGCAATTTATTGACTGTGGATTAAGTTGAAGAGACACAAAATGGATTTCTAGGAATAGGAGAGATCTTGGAGGTCAGAAGGCTCTTGTCCTGAGCTCCAAGTCTTGCCATTAGTCTAGGGCAGAAATTGGTACAGGTTGAGCATCTCTTATCTAAAAATTTGCAATCCTCAGGTGGTGCTCAAAATGTTTTGGATTTGGGAGCATTTCACATATTGGATTTTTTGATTAGGGAAGCTCAATTGGTTAAGTCTGTGCGTGTATTCTAAAATTTGAAAAACCCAGAAATCTGAAACACTTCCAGTTTCAAGCATTTTGGATAAGGGGTTTGTAACCCATGTGGGCCAGGCAAGTGGGCAGCCAGATCTTCCTTCAACATGGTTTTATTAGCCAGACATGATGGTGCATGGCTGTAATCTCAGCACTTGGGAGGCTGAGGCAGGAGGATCAACATGAGTTCAAGGCCACCCTGGTCTACCTAGTGAGTTCCCCGCTAACCTGGGCTACACAGTGAGACCCTGTCTCAAAAACAAAAACAAAAACAAACAAACAAAAACAAAAACAAAAAAAAAAAACCACCATAAAGCCCTGTGGATAGAATTTTGTAGTAAAGAAGACAGTCCACCTGCCCCCATAGAGCTTGCATCCTGTTTGGGGTGGCACTAGTCAAATAATTGAGAGGCAGTTGGGTTGTGTGGCCTGGTGGGGTCTGCCTTGTGACTTGATCCTGCTAGTAGAATGTTGGCAAGGCCTGGTCTTGAGTCTTGCTCCTCTGACTGGCTCATTCAAGCGGTTAGTGCTTTATTGGGAAGGTCCACGGCAGAGTTCTCATCGCGCCCTGGCTGGCTAGTTTCTTCCATTCAGGACTGGAGCTAGCACTTCCGGTCTTGGCAAGCCATCTTAGAAATCTAAACAGTTGGTTCCTGGAGTGTCCTGGTGATGGTGATGATGATGGTGATGGTTTATGTGTATTATGTTGTTGTTGTTGTTGTTGTTGTTGTTGCATTTTGAGATAGCGTCTCACTGTGTTCCCCAGACTGGTTTTGAACTCCTGAGCTACTGAGCCTGGCCTAAAACTTTATTCCCCCCACCCCCTTTTTCCAGTGCTAGGCAAGTATTCTACCACTGAGCTACATCCCTGACACTCATCCTTTGCTGCTTCTAGGCAGATGTGCCAAGCAGGATCGTGAGCTGTTGATGTATTGTGAACAATGATACATTAGTAGCACGAGGTTTCCTGCTTGTTGGCTGAGGGTCCATTGCTGAGTTTTGGGGTGCCCTATCCCTATCTCTGTTTTACTTCAACAAAACTGTAAACTGCCCAGAGCAAATGGTTTCTGCCCTAGTCGTAGGTTTGCTATTCACCTGGCCTCAGCAGTGTGGCATCTGATGGGGAGGGTCTGAAGGAACCTTAGCCTGGAGATCCTGTGCCCCTAACCTGGAGTAATCCTCCATGGAGCCCACGAGGGGAAATCTGGGGAAAGTTGACTTTGCTGCCTCAAGACTTCAGCCTTTGTCTCTGGCCTCTTCCTGTATCCTAGTGTTTATCAAAGGAACTTCTCAGAGGGCTACCCTCCCTGCTGTGTTTTTTTCCCACAGTATGCCTGGTGTGAAGTAGGTTCTCAATAAGTTTGATAAAGTCCTGGCTCAAAATGTTCTCTGCAGCGTTCTCAGCCGAGCTGTGAGCCCTCTCTCAGCCCTGTTCCACTCTCTCATCCTGTCTTCTTCTAGCCCATGCTCCAGCTTCTCAATCTTTTCTGTTTTTTTCAGCCCTTAGCCTGGTACATGTAAAGAAAAGGAAAAAGAATTGTCTTGTACCGAGCACCTGCTGTATACCAGGCACTCCACTAAGCACTTAATACATGTTCTTATTTGATCTCATCCTTACAACAGTCTTGCTGCATGAACAAGGAAAGCAAGGCTCAGAGTTCAAGCCTTTGACCAAGCCCAAAGTAGCTTCCAGCCCAGTGTGGGTCTCCCTTCTGCTGTGTGGGGCTGTGGTGGGAGGCTGGCAAGTGTTGGCAAAATGGGCAAAAGTCACAGGAGATGCTGTGAACCTGAGAATGAGCAGTGAGTGCTCTGTCTACTACTCATAGGAGCTGTGGACCAGGAAGAGCTTGGGGAAGGCAGATTGCCTAAGGTAGGACATGGGCCTTTAAAGAGAGCCCCTAAAGACTAGTTTTTATTGCCTGTGATTACCTTCTAATTTTCACTGTAGTGTTTCTTAAAGGAGAACACTGTGGTATGACTAAAACACAGTGCTCCCTGACCACTGCCCTTGCTTAGGGATGCCCTCTTGTCTCCCTCCCCTCAGCCCCTGCCTGTATGTAGGAAGGGTTCCCTTCAAGACTAGGGCTTGGACAGTTCTTAACCATTTGAGAAGATTCTACTAACTCTGCTGTTATCTCCTGGACTTGTTTTGCTAGTAACATACAGTAGCCTAAGTCAGAACTCCTCCCCACTGGGATCTTTGCACCCTTATGATTATAGAAGGGGGGTGTCTGTCAGGCTTTGGCTCTGGAGCTAGAAGCAAGCAGAGCTTCTGGACCCTAGACTACAGCCCTGGACCTTTGTGTCTGTGCTCTCCTGCTGGGATGGTCAGTTTAAACCCCCCCCCCCCCAAGCAGGAGTTAGTTATGAGGAGCCACATGTAGGACCTGGCTGCAGAGCTGGGTTGGCTGACCCATCAAAGCCTACCTGCTGAGGTGGGTGCAAGCCTTCCTTACACAGTTCCTGGTTCCCAGAGTTCTCACTGTGACGTGCAAGGAGCAGGTAGTCTGACAGGCCATAGACAGAATTAGTGCTCCCGGATAGTGGGCCTGGCTCCTCAGATGGCAGCCATACCTGAGGGCACTCAAAACCCAACCTGTGTTCAGATGGATGAGGCCAGTTCCCTTTAGGCTGTGCACCATGTTTCTTGCCCCAGTTTTTCTAGGATCCAGCTTAGTTGCAAGGTGAATTGAGTGCCCATAGCAAGTGAGGCTGAATAGGTACCAAGGAGGCAGGGCTTGTGGCCAAGGCCACTGCTGTCTTCAGGAGCAGTGCTAGGACAGGAGCTCTGTGCTGCCGGAAGCCTCAGTCAGAGGCCCTCAGACTCCATCCTGCCTGTGGCCTCTGAGGAGCCCCCCCTTATTTGTGTGTATGTGTGTACATGTGTTTCAGTACTTGGGGTGTTGAACACAAGTGCTCCATGACTAAACTGCACCCCAGCCCCCCCCCTTTTTTTTTTTTATCTTGAGACAAGGTCTCACTAAGTGCACAAGCTGCTTCTGGCCTCAAACTCAGGATCCTTCTGCCTCAGCCTCCTGAGTCACTGGGATTACAGGCCTGTGCCACAGTGCCTGGCAGGGAACTTGCCTTTGAAGTCCAATGTATCTTGGAGGCATGGAGCTGTTGTTCAGGATTTGTTGGGATACAGTTTCTGCCCATGCTGTCTAGCTGTTTTGTAAACTGAGCCCCGGCACAGTTCGCTCCATACAGGCTCTGCAAGGGGGAAGGAACAGTAGTGTCATCTTTCCCGGAGTGGACTGGAGTGTTCCTGTCAGAATGGTATCAGAGCAGAGTTAAGGTACGCCCTGGGTTTTGGGATTTCTCATAGCCACAGGAGGCTACTGGCTTCCCTGGGAAGCTATTCTTGGTCCTGCTGTGCAGTTTTGCCAGGGACTTCCTCTGTGGCCTGGAGGGATGGGAGAGATGTTGGTCTGCTGGCTCCTGTTAGGTTTCCATCCAGTGCCTTGCCTTCCTTGCCACCACCCAGAAGTAAGGTTCATTTGGGTATCCATTTCAGATGAGGATTCTGAAATTCAGAGAAGTTTAGGAAGTTGCTCGTGAAGGACACAGCTAGCCTTATTTTTATTTTTCACCACGCCAGGGACAGAACCCAGGGTCTCGCACATACTGGGCATGCGCTTTGCCACTGAGCTCAACCTCAGTCCCAGAGCCTGGTCTGCCTGCCCCAGACCTTTGGTTCTTTCTGCTTTTTACTGTTAAGAGATTCAAGAGATCCAGTCCCTTTTCCTGGCTTTCCCATAGGAATTGCAGCATGTTTTCCCATGAAGTAAAATCCACTGAATTTAATTGAAGGGGAGAGTCTGCCTTTGTACTCTTGCTGCTTTTCTCTCGTATAAGATTCAAGAATCAAGAAACTCGGTGCTCCTGACAAGTGTTATCTCCTTTCCGAGATGGGAGAGATGATTCTGAGAGAGAACAGGGAGGAGAGCAATGGTTAACTCCCCAGTTGTGTGACTTCAACTATAATTGGAGGGAGGGTGGGGCATTGCCCCTCTTGGCCCTCACCCAGTGACACCTGGCCTGCCCTTACTCCCTTCCCCCACCCCAACACTCTTCTTCCACTATAATTAAAGCAAAATTTCAAGTGAGTAGGTAAGAGGGTTCAGGAAGGGCAGCGGGGCAGATCACCAGTCCGAGAGCCTGAAGATGGGTGCTCTGTGGGAATAAGGAGAGTGACGCCAAGGCCAAGGGCCTCTTCCTGCCCTTCAGGTCCCCACCTTGGTTTGCCCCTCCTTGATGCCTGCAGCCCAGCCCCTCCAGGCGTCTGGCCACCTTGTTGGAGCCCTTTGCTGGGCACATAGCACCTTGCCTGTGCTAGTGGGCGTGGTGCACCGTGCTGTGCAGCTGGAAGGCAAGAGACAGGACTTGTCGCCCTTTCTGCCTCTGTGAGGGTGCCTTCTTCCAGCCCTGGGCAGGATTGGGCAACTTGGAGGCCCAGACCCAGCAGGGCACTTCAGCTGGGCCTGATCTCTCCCTCAGTTTTGAGACTGTAGTGAACCTAGGGTGGAGGTGTCCTGTCTGCTGACGTTGGAGTGTGCTTGTGGGGATTTTGGTTTCAACCTGCAGTTCTCTGGGTCTTCGGCCTGGAGACCCTCTGGCTAGCCACTATCCTTCAGGACAGCTTTTTAGAGCTAAGGACAGTCAGACTGGTTTTCTCCAGTGACAGCTGGCTAGACACTGGCTAGGTGAGAGGTAATCCCGCTCTGAAGAGTCCCTCCTATGAACTGTCTCCCAAGGGGGCCTGGATTACCTGTGCCTGGAAGGACAGGACTTCCTAGGGAAGAGGAGGGCAGTGCTGAGGGAACCCACTGCAACTTAGCCCTTGGCAGTGGTAGAAAGTTCCTGGCTGAGCAATGGGTGGTGGTACTCACCCCTAATCCCAGGGACTTGGGAGGCTGAGGCAGGAGGATCACAAGTTTCAGGCCTGAGGCATCCTATGTAATTTAGCAAGATCCTGTCTCAAAATAAAAAATGGACTGAGGGTGCAGCCCAGTGGCAGAGCACTTGCAAAGTATGTACAAAGCCCTGGATTCAACCCCCAAGTACTACCAAAAAAGAAAGAGAAAAAAAAGAAAGTTCCCAGTTTGAGGTAGTGTAAGCGGAAAGCCAGCAGGAGAATTGGCCAGGTTGGAATGGGATCCAAGCCTATTTGCTGAGATCTTCTTCCCTCAATCAGCCCAGCTAGGCTACCCCCTGGAGTTGGAGGGGCCCCTACACCAGGGAAAAGCTGCTGTGGAGGTTCTCACAGGCACAGCAAAGCATGATTCACACAAGCTCTCCATGGATTGGAGTGCAGCAGAGGCAGACAGCAGAGACCCCAGCCTCCTCAGGACAGTGACAGTGCAGCCTCCTGAGGCACCACATGAAAGCTGAGAGGTGTTTTGCAATGTGCTTTGATGGCCCTGGGTGTTTTTAGGGAGTGACAGGCAGGTTGGCAGATTCAGGGGAAGCTAGCGGGGCCTCCTGGGCTTGATTTGGAAGTGGGACTGGCACTCTGTGATTTAGAGGTTTCCCTAGATGTCTACCTCAGGATGGTGGGTGCTAAATGCGAGTTAAAGAGCCACATTCTCTACAGGGATTGCATTCTCAGGTTCTGGGAATAGGCTCCTGAAAGTGGACAGTGTGTAGTCAAGACACTGCCCTTTCTTCCCACCTCTCCCTGCTTGGGACCTTTTGTGTGCTGAGAGAGAAAGACTTGGAGTTGGGCAGGTGGTCCAGGACACCAGGACATTCAACCCATATGGCCATCCCCTAGCAGGGTGCTGGGAACATGGTAGTCTGTCCCTGCTAAGAGTCCTTTCCCTGGCACAGCCTGTGCTCAGTCTGTGCTTACTCTGCCTCCCGTCCACTCCCTTCTTGCTGTGTACTTGCTGTCAGGACCCTCAAAGACCACAGGACCAGGTATCCTCAGTGTTGGCCCCTAACCATTCCCAGGCCGGGCCCCTCTGGTAACTTGGACCTGCTGCAGGGCTTCCGCGCTTGGCTCAGCTACATGGGCTGTTTTCTCATCCTCTGTCTCCAGGCCCCTGGGGTGGGAAAGCTGCACCTCTGTTTTTCTAGGGAATACAGATGTGGTTCTGCTGCCGAGTGCTGCTTGCTCTTTGCTCTGCCACCTCCGGCACTGAATACCCTAGTTTGAGAAAAGGGCCTGAGGGTCATAAGCATTTGGGATTTTGAGAGCAAAAGGAAGCATTGCTAACAAGCATACTGAGCAGGTGGGGATGGTGCTTACCCTGATTTAAAACACGAAAGAATCTCCTGGAGTCTAGCAGGTGCCTAGGGTTTGTAGGCGCTCTGTCTTTGCTGAAGAAATGAAAGGATTTGCCTTCTGTGACTTACTTTGTCTGGGGCCCAATCTCTGGACAGTGGCAGGTCCCCGCATGTGGCCAGAGCAAAACCTGGCATGATGCCTCCCCTTTCCAGTTTTCCAAGTCCTTTTGTCAGAGGTGAAGGTTGCCCACAGCTAGTGCAGCATGACTGGAGGGAAGGTGCCCAGTGACCCCAGCCATTAGCCCAAGGCCACAAGAACTAGCAGGGAAGGAGATGGCAATCCCTGGGAGTCCCCAGGCTTGGGACTTTCAGGGTTAAATCCTGGCCCAGCAGGGATGGCTCCCTGGCTCCCAGTTGAGTAAGTGTGAATAACAATAGCAGTGGGAAGACTGAGCTGAAAAGCCCTGGCCTGCTGGGTGGGGAGGGGTCACTGGAGTGCCTGGGGAGGGGCACACACTGTCTGGCACCTCACTTGGCAGTGTCTGCACTCTAGATTGGGAAGGGCGTAGGAAGTGAACAGCTCAGTAGTCTGACCACCGGCCGCCCGCCCCTCCCCGCCCTGTCCTCTACAGTTCTGCATCTCGGTGGTAGTTGCTCTCAGCGCATAGCTCAGCCACTTCTGGCCTTTTTCACTCAGAACTGCTGCTCAGACTGCCCCAAGTGTAGCTAAGCCAAGCAAAATCAGAGGATCATACCTGGCCCCAGGCATCTTTTCTCAGGTGCCCTAGGCTTTCTGAAACTCCTCTTCTACCATCCTGCAGGCCTCGTGGCATCCTACCTACCAAGAAAGAAAACTGAGGGACAGGGCACGACTAACAAGGAAGCCTGGTTTGTCTTCTGTGTTAATTCTGATCCTGGTCTTATTGACACCCTGTCCCTGGCACTGGCACTCTGTGCTTCTCTGGAGTCTGAGCCAAACAAAGTGGGATGTGTCCTAGGGGTTGGCTGAGACCTCCTCAACCATGGTCTCTTTCTCACCCTTAGGGCTTTTTCAGCAAGATCCACTTGTGGCTCTTCTGCTCCATGTGCCTGGTAGAGTCCTCAGAGGCTGGACTTGTCCTCCTTCACAGCCCAGCAGGCACATGCCCCGTCTCACTCCCATCTGCCCACCTCCTTATGCTCCTGTGGGCAATCTTGGAAGCTTGGAAGTGGGGAGGGGCTGATAGCACTTCCAGTAATTCTCCTGAGGGAATAGATGGGCTCCTGCCACCTAAGCCCTTCTCCTGGCTCCGTGTCTTCAGAGCTACCTTTTGCTAGCTGTCCCCTGGCTCTGGGAGCTGCTTTGTTCCTCAGGCTCCCAAGGTCTTTGTTCCTAGGGACCTGGGCTGGAAGGAGAGTGGAGGAAGCAGTCTTTGCACAGCTGCTAGTAGCCTGATTCCGCCAGATCTTTGCACTCCAGTCCCAGAAAAATCCAAGCTGGAGACAGAGTAGGGGTGGGCCAGAGGTATACAGGTGAGGCTGGGTAGGCTGCAGGGCCAGGCCAGGGCTGACTCTTCTCACTGTCTGCCGTATGTCCTACAGGTTGGAGGGACTCCATGACACATACTCGGAGGAAGTCCCTTCCCATGCTGAGTTCCAGCCCTACTGGCCGCCAGGAGCTCCTGCAGATGGAAGACAGCACTGTGGATCAGGGGGCTGAGAGTGTGGAGCCAGGCATGCCCGAGAGCCCTGGGCACCCCACAGGGCGCCGCAAGAATTACCCACTGCGTAGGCGCTCTCTGGTTCCTGAGAAGCCCAAGACCTGCAAAGTGCTGCTGACTCGCCTGGAAAATGTGGCCGGTCCACGGAGTGCAGATGAAGCTGATGAGCTGCCCCCTGACCTACCCAAGCCCCCCAGTCCTGCCCCTTCCAGTGAGGACACTGGCCTCGCACAGCCCCGCAAGCGGCGCCTGGCCTCTCTCAACGCAGAGGCCCTCAATAACCTGCTACTGGAGCGAGAAGACACTAGCAGCCTGGCAGGCACCCGTCGCAGTCGAGGGGGAGACCCCCACCGCAGCCGGGACCGGGCCACTGGGGGCTGGTCCTCCTCCAAGAAGCGACCTCGGCTGGGAGACCCTGGAGAAGGAAGTCGGGACTTGTCTCCAGAGCCAGCCCCAGATGAAGGTGCCCGCCGAGATGGAGACCCAGCTCCCAAGAGACTGGCCAGCCTGAATGCAGCTGCCTTCCTGAAACTGAGCCAGGAGCGGGAGCTGCCCCTTCGACCTCCTCGTGCCCATGCAGAAGCAGATGGGCACTCCGCTGAGCCCCTGGCACCCAAGGTCCCTCGACCAAAGTGGACCAAGGTCAGTGGCAAAAACTATCCCAAGGCCCGGCAGGGAGTTGGCTCTGGGGAGGCTGTCGGCCCACCAACATGGCAAGAGCATTCTGACGAGCCATGGCCGTCTGCTTCTCCTCATGGGCCATCCATCCAGTCACCTTACCAGCCCCTGGGCAAGCCTCTGGACAACCCTTTAGGGCTGCGCCCCCACCTGCCTCTGCTGATGGGTGGCCAGGCAGCCCTGAAGCCAGAGCCTGGGCGCCCAGGCGAGGAGTCACCTGCCCCCAAGCAGGAACTGCATCAACCCTCTTTCCCTGCACCTCAGCTGTCCCCCTTGCCAATGCCTGGCAACCCTGCCGACTACAGTGGCCTGTGTGGAGGGCCCGAGCTCACTGCACTTGGCAGCTTCTACCTGTACTGTGGCCAAGATGGGCTGCAGTGTGGGGGCTACTCTCCCTGCCCCATGCTCCCTGAGGGCAAGCTGACTCCAGTGGCTGCCCCTAAGGAGGGGCTACTCTTGGCCCCAAGCTCAGTGCCCTCAAGCACCTCTTTCCAGCATGCTCCCTGGAGTTCCTCTCGCTACTGCTCCAACGAAGACACTGGAGTGAATGGCTACAGCATCTGTGGAGTGTTGCCCCTGTCTGTCACCCACCTTGGCACTACCTGTGGCGGCTGCCCCTACAAAATGCCTTTTGCAGCAGGTAAGCCCTCAGTTGTTCTTGTTAGGTGCAGTCGAGTTGGTATCCAACTCATAGCGACCCTCTGTACAACAGGCAAAACACTATTGTCAGTGCTTCTCTGCTGTTCGTAGGGCTTTCAATGGCAGATTGATTTTGAGTGTGGGTTGCCGGGTCCTTCTCCCAAGCCTACAGCACCTGGTGTTCCCAGGCGGTCTCCCATCCAAGTACTAACCAGGCTCTACCCTACTTAGCTTCAGAGATCTGACAGGATCGGACACCACAGGGTTACGGCTGCAGGCCTAAGCCTTCTGTAGGGAAGGAAAATTGGGAATCTCTGATAGATGGCATCCCAGGAGGCTGGGCTGTGGTTCTAGGCAGGGGTGACTTTGGCTTTGTCTACTACCTGGAAGGCAGACAACTTTAAGAAGCAAAGACTTGCCTCATCTGTGCCTCAGGCCCAGGAACATTCCCAGGAAATGGAACGCATGTTTAGCTCTTGTAGTCTGCTTTGCCCAGGCTGTGAGTGGAGATTGCTTGGCCTCGTAATTACCTAGCACTGCACTGGTAGAGGGAGCAGGTGAGTCTCTCCTCCCTTATTGGGATTCCCTTTCTTTAGACTCTTAGTTAGATTTTGAAGTTTGGACTTATGTGAAGTAATTCCTATGTCCCTTCTGTCCCCATTGAGGAAAGTTAGCATTCCTTACTTTGCAGGAGCCCAGACCATCTATCTGCATGTCGGCTGAGTTCAGCATTCATAGGGAGGTTGGTGGTTCTGGACCAGGGACAGTAGGGCAGCTTTGCCCTGGCCATACAGGCCTTGAAAGAGAAGTAGTACCCTGGCATGGTTGGAGTGGAATCAGGCCCCACAGCTTTGATGTCTGCTTTCTTGCAAGACCCAGATGCCTGAGCATCTCATTCCCGGCTGATGAGATAGCCTTAGACAGGGATTGGTGTCCCCACCTGCCTCTGCAGACTGCCTACCTTGGCTCCTGAGTAGAAGTGAGGTGACTACAGCCATCCTGGCCAGCAGGCATGCCCTGCTGCTGGGGAGGGAGGGCTGGGCCTCCCCCAAGTTCTCCTTCCCCCACACTCATTCTTATAGGGGTCTATAAAACAACTTTATGGACCCTTTGGCTCTGGCCAGACTGGTTGTATCAGGTTCTGGCATGAGTTGGAGTGCTGGGAAATGAGAGCAGGCTACTTCTTGGGCTTCTCCTTCTTTTTGTGTGACACTCTCCAAGTCTAGAGCCTTACTCCTCACCATAATAACAAGGCCATCAGTAAACACCATGTGCCAGGCACCATTCTGAGGCTTTACATCTGGGAAGCCACAAGGCATGTAATTGGGCACAGACTCTGGAGCCCAGCTGCTTGGGGTGACCTGTTATCCCCCTCTTCCTTTGCTTGTGATCATGGGACAAGTTGGTAACTGCTCTGTGTCTCAGTTTCCCCAACTGTAAAATTAAAGTAATAGTACTGATCTCACAGGGTTCTTATGAGGGTAAACTGAGTTAATACATTCATAAGGAAAGCAGCCAGGAAACCCTGGACAGAGTTCATAAGTACTACTTAACATTGCACGGAAGGGCAGAGTGACTTGCCTGAGGTCACATGACTGGTAAGTGGCAGGCGTGGGACTCATATCCCAGTCTTTCTGACTCTATAACCCCTGCTCCAAAGCACTGTCTCAGCCTGAGACAGCCTGAGAGAAGCTTAAGTCAGAGCTAAGAAAACCATTTCCACTGCTCCTTTCAGCTGGAAGGGAAGATGAAAACGCCTGCTGGCCAATTTCCAAGGTCACAAAATCCCCCTTCCCCCTTGGGTGGTCACTGCCAGTCCCCTGTAAAGGCTGCCCAGTGGCCTTCAGATCACCCCCCAAAACCTGGGGCAGGAGCAGGCTCTGAGCGCAGATGGATAGAGGAGTTATAGCTTGTCCTTACCTCTCTTACTCGACCCGCTCTCCTTTTTCTAGAAGGCTGCAGGTCCCTGGGCCAGCTGGAATTTCCTCTCCCTGAAGCTGGCCACCCAGCCTCACCTGCCCACCCACTCCTCGGATGCCCTGTGCCCAGTGTGCCACCTGCAGCGGAGCCCGTCCCCCATCTTCAGACCCCGACCTCGGAGCCCCAGACAGTCGCCCGTGCATGCCCTCAGAGCGCCAAGCCTCCTAGTGGTTCCAAGTCAGGTCTGCGCACCGGCTCTGGCTGCAGGCACACCGTGAGGAGCAAGGCTGCCCGCAGGCCCAGCCATCCCAAGCAGCCGCGTGCCCAGCGCCCACGCCCTCGCCGCCGTCGCCGCCGCCGCACTAATGGCTGGGTACCTGTTGGGGCTGCCTGTGAGAAGGCCGTCTATGTCTTGGTGAGTGCTGGATGTTAGCTGATGGGGAGGGGAGGGTGGCAGTGGCCTGCATTGAGGTGGGTTTGGCTATTCTGAGAAGTGACACTTACGTGTCAGGAACCATCCGGTTGGTCCACCCCACTTCCTGAGCTGCTACTCATCCTGAACCACAGGCTGTGGGAAGGCCGGGTTGCAGTCAGTTGCAGCAATGATATCCATCACCTGAGTGTCTTCCACTTCTCAGCCCTACTCACTCTGTGCCTTCCATCCTGGACTGCAAAATGGAAGACTCTCTGGAGATTTTTTGGATAAGTAGCTATAGAGGAAGGTGGGACGGGCAGCGATACAAGAATCTGCAGTAATGAAAAGAATGTCAACTGAAATGTACTGAGGTACCACAACTGCACTAAGCACTTTGCCTATGTTATCACCTTTAATCTTCACCATGGTCCTATAATTATGCCCATTTTACAGATGAGGAAGCTGAGGCTTGGTGATAGATTAAATAATTTGTCCAGGGCTAAGCCATTTAAAATGGAGATTTAAAGGCTCAAATCCAAACTGACCCATTAGGGAGTAAGAGCGCTTAGCTGCTGCTGCGGTGCTGGCAGAGAACCAAGAGGTCAGTGCACAGTCCTAGAAGCTTTGGGCCACTTTCTCACTTCTGTTCCCATTTCCCTTCTTTTCTCTAAGCATGAGAATTACTCACCCCTATCCTGTCCCTTAGGGGCTGGAATTTAGCTCAGCTGGTAGAGCACTGCTCTATAGTCTCTGAGGTCCCGGGTTCAATTCCCAGCACCACAAAAAAGGGAGAAGGAAGTGGCAATCCACTCCCAAGGCAATCCCGAAACAATCAGCCATTGAAAACCGTGTGAGGGTCGCTATGAGTCGGACTCGACTCAATAGCACCTAACAACAACAACATCCCGTCCTTTAAAGCCAGGTTTAAAGACCAGGGTCCAGCATCCAAACATGCTTAGTGGATTGACTATCCTGAGGACACCATAGAGAGAATGTCATTCCCTCCTCCCCTCCGTCCTCCTCTGAGTATGGCCCTGAAAGCCTATTGTGTCATTGGTTTATTGCCTAGGATGAGCCGGAGCCAGCCATCCGAAAGAGTTACCAAGCGGTAGAGCGGCATGGAGAGACAATCCGAGTCCGGGACACTGTCCTCCTCAAGTCAGGCCCAAGAAAGACTTCCACACCTTATGTGGCCAAGATCTCTGCCCTCTGGGAGAACCCTGAGTCAGGTACTCCTCTGTCAGCCCAAAGGTCAGCTGCCTTCACCAGGACCAGACACCCCTAGTTGGCCCTGCCTGGAGTTTATCCTGGCACGAGTCTACCTTCCACTCATCTGGGGTCAGTCTGTTGCTAAGGCTGTGACGACCTTGTGGCTCGAACTGTCACCTGGCTAGTTTTCAGAGCCTGAGTACCTGTCCCCCTACCTCACCTGTCAGTGCCTTCTCCTTCCATGCCTGACAGTATTCCAAGGTGCTGAATGCTTGGCTTGGGGCAGAGGACATGGGTGGCTGGAGCCTGCAGGATTGGGCCAGGCATTGAGGTTGGACAAGCCTCTGGGGCGGGCAGACAGCCTGACTGCCTGAGTAACTGGGGTTGCCAGCTCCAGCCATGACCTCTTCTGTTTTCCCCCAGGAGAGCTGATGATGAGCCTCCTGTGGTATTACAGGCCTGAGCACTTACAGGGAGGCCGCAGCCCCAGCATGCATGAGGTGAGCTGCCTGGCGGGCATTGGGAGGAGGATGCTTGAATGAGAGGTTGTGGCAGTTAGACTTGGGGTGAGGAGGGTAATCGTGAACAGTTAAGTTCTTGAGCTTGTCACCTTGGGCTCCAGAGAACTTGAGGTTTAGCATCTTAACATTGCCCAATTCTTGTTTCAAAGGCCAGTAATGACCTCTGTTTTCAAATGGGGACAGAATGGGAGCACTCCAAGGTAGAGTGTCCACAATGGGAGTGAGTGGATGTGTCCTGGCAACAGGAACAATGAGGTGGAGCTGCACATCTCGGCCCTGGTATCACCTCCAGCATGAAAAGGAGGGGAGACAGGAATCCTCCCAGTACCCCCGAGCTCTCCACCAAGCTGGGTATCTGCGGGCTTGGCATCATCGAGGCTCACCTTTGATTTCCTTTCCCTTGCAAGGAAGATGGGGACCAGTCCCCCTTTTCTCCTCTGGTCAGGGGTTGAGAAGTCAATAACAAGCTGGAGCAGGCACCTGGCCATTTCTGAGTAGGAGGGAACCCAGGAGAAATGCCCAGTGTGGTAGGTGAGGGGCACCTAGACTGCATTCTGGGGAAGCTCCCTGGCTTGCTGGAGTCGGCTCAAGTCAGCAGCCCCAGCAGAGGGGCAATTCCTGCCATGCTGCTCCTGGAATTAGGTGCTTCTTTCCAGCCCTTGTCACCAACCTCCCCTGTCTCCCCTTGAGCCTTTGCAGAATGAAGTTTTTGCATCACGACATCAGGACCAGAACAGTGTGGCCTGCATCGAGGAGAAGTGCTATGTGCTCACCTTCGCTGAGTACTGCAGGTGAGTGGGGCCCTGCACCGTCTGGCTGGCCTCTGCCCTCAGGCTTTCCAGGGCTCCATGGGGTTCCCAAGGAGATTGCATCCTGCCCCAGACCTGATCTCCCTCAAGGGCTCAGAACTTACCTTCTTACAACCTCCCTGCACCATCTGATTCTTCAGAAGAAAGAAGAAAAAATGTCCTCTATCCCAATGACATAGAGTGGTGGGAGCAGAGTTGTGGGTGGCACTACTGCCCTGGGAGAAAATCTAGGAGAGCTGGTAGGTGCAGCTCTCCAGGAACAAAGATGAACTGACAGCTGGGGGACAGGAGAGGAGACAGCACCACCCATTGGCAGCAGGGGTTGTCATCCCAGCTCTGGGGAGGGATGAGGAGGAATTGGTCTTCTGCAGAGGTGGCTGTGGTAAAGACAGCAAGTGGTCTCTCGCTGCAGATTCTGTGCCATGGCCAAGCGCCGAGGTGAGGGCCTTCCCAGCCGAAAGACAGCACTGGTGCCCCCATCTGCAGATTACTCTACTCCACCACATCGCACAGTGCCCGAGGACACGGACCCTGAGCTGGTGTTCCTCTGCCGCCATGTCTATGACTTCCGCCATGGCCGCATCCTCAAGAACCCCCAGTAGCCTCCTGGTGCCCACACTGGGGCTGCCCTTGGGCAGGTGGGGCTCAGGGCAGGGGGCACTGCTTGAAGCACAGCACTTGATTAAGGGGCCACAAGAGCCTGAGGTTGCTGGCCTGTGGGTCTCTTTGGGGGGAGGGCAGGGGCCCCTGTGGATTTTGGGCCCCATGGGAGGGAAGGGGAGGCCAGGGTAAAAGAAAAGCATCGGAGAGCCTTTATCTTGGCCCAGGGTGCCTATCTGTGGTTCCCTGGGTAGAGACTCCTCAAGAATGAGTCTTCCCCAAGGCTGGGCCCAGATGGAGGGGCATGGGCTGAGGAAGGGCAAGGGCAAGGAGGAGGGATAAAATCTGTTTAGAATCAGGCCCAACAGGCCCTTCCATAGCCTCTCCCAGGCCCTCCAAGGGAAGCAGGAGCCAGCTTTACCTCACCCACTGTGACCCGCTGCTTCCCACCCACTTGGGACCAGGCTCTCCCAGATTCTAGCACAGCTCTGAGCTTGTTCTTTTGAGGCATAGAGAGCCAGTCTGGCTTCCAGAGCATTGACTTCCTCTTCCTGGATTCAAGGCCTTCCCCTGGCTTTCCTCCTTCACCCCTGCAGTAGCCACTGGTGCTGGGACAAGTTGACCTGGCCCTTGCAGTCACAGGTGTGGCCACTTGTGGGAGTCAGCCCCCTGTCTGCCTCCTGTTCAGGGCCACCCAACAAGTCTGGCTCCCCAGAAAGTTAACTGGGCAGCAAGGAGTTTGTCATGTCTGGGAGGGCAGATGGGTGCTAGGAGTGGGTGGGGGGCAGGGGGCAAGGAAAATTGCTACCTGATTTGTTGAAGATTTTTCCTCTTGCCTTACACTTGGAGGTTCTGGGAAACCTCCTGCAGAACTTCACACATGACTCTTCAAGCCACACCCACCTGAAATCAAACCAAAGGAGTGCTGTGGCTCCCCTTGCCCTGCCACCCCTTACCCTAGTCTTTTGTAGATTGCACTAATTTACATCCCAGCGAGAATCAACACTGTATCAGTCCACAGACCTGCTGAGCTGCAGCCACTCACTCTAGGAGCTAAGGACCTGCATTTTCAGTTTGTTTCTGTTGCCCAGAGGCCCTGTTCTCACCTCATGCTGCTCCCTGGAGTAGATTGATTAGGAGGCTGAGCCCCCTATTGTCCTTGCCTGACCTGGGCTCTGTGAGGGGCTGGAGCCCTGGTTATTTCCCATTTGTACCAAAGAGGAGCATGGTGAGGAGAGGTAGGGTGCCATGGGGCTTAGGCCTGGTGCTGGAAACCTGCTAGCTGAGCACTTCCACAAGAGTGTGCTCTGGGGGCAGAAGTAGAGGAAGGGAGGCCTGGGCCCTTCCCCAAGAGGGGACTCACAGGCCCAGCAGATTGAGGTGGTGGCACTGAGTGATGATGGTCTGGCAGGGGCTACAGAGGGATGGGGAAGTGAATCCTGAGGGCACTCCCAAAAACCCCAGGGTCCTGTTCTGATCTTTAGAAGATGAGTTGTTCCTAAATGGTCATTGGGCTGAGTGAGGCTTGGAGATCAGAGGTAAACCTGTGCTTAGGAAGCCTGATCTCAAACCTGAAGGAAAGGGACTTGAGTCTCCCTTGTATTGAATAAGCTGTTTGGAGGAAGGTGTCAGTGTGGGAGGTTGAGACAGTGGCGGGGGGGGGGGGTCCCGGTGAGCCAGCTGTGGAGCCTGCTTGTTCCAGGGTGATGCCAAGGAGCCCAGCCTCACCTACAGGAGAGGAGATCAAGGCCCCTCCCAGGAGGCAGGGGCTGCTGCCCAGAGCTTAAATGCTTTTGAAATCTCTTAGATGTGGAAATATTTTTTCGAATCTGAAAATGCAGCTGGTAGAATTTCAATGGAAACATAATCCATGTAAAATATATTTTAGTTGATATTTTGTAAAATGCACTTTTTGTGTGTGTTGATCCTGGTTTCCCAGATCTGTATTTCAGTGTTTACAAGGGATGGGGTACCTTTCCTCACCTCCCTTTTGACAGAGATTAGAAGTACTTCTTTAAGAAAATAAATAAATTTGAGAAATTGTATTGATTTAGAAAAGGATCATTTCCTGTGTCCTGTCATTTTTTGATGTGTAAATGTGAAAAGACTCACTATCCTGATTTCAGGGGTCCACTGTAATTACCTCTTAGAGGTACAGGAGTATGCACTGAAGCCAGTAAGCAACAAGGGCAAGAAAGGAAGGGGAAAAAGTGCAGTGAGGGGATAGGAACAGGAACTTGAAGTTGACTTCTTGACATCCTGGTGGCCACAGTCACCTGCCTGGTTCTGTGAGAAATCCTTGGCTCACCTGGCCAGTGACCTGAGTGGGAGCCAGTCTCTCAAGTGGACGCATACTGTATCACCACCTTGCAGGTAGCCAGCAAAAAATTTCAAGTCCTTAGTGTCTTGCTACTGGTACTCCTTGCTTGCTGAAGGAATGAAGGCCACATTTTGGCTCCAAGGATTTGTGGGTGGCTGGACCTCTGGTTCATTGCAGGCTGAAATTTCTGTATTGATGGTGGCCAAGGTGGGGCCACTCTAATGTGAGGTTTTGTGGAAGGCAGACCATGGCTACCCAAGCCTGGATGTTATTAGTGGCTTAGACACTACCATGGACTTGCCACAGCACTGCCATCAGTGTGCTGTACACAAGAGCTCCTTAAGAGGTGGCAGCCTATCATTTTACAGACAGGAACCTGGTACAGAGATAAGTACCTTGCCGAAGGACTTCCCTTAGAGTAAATACCACTGCCTCACTCTGCTAACAGAAAACTGCCCTTTAACAGAACAGAGCACATGTGGCCAGATTGTCAAAAGCCTTTTTTTTTTTTTTTTTTTTTTTTTTGTGGTCAGTACTTCTGGGTTAAACCCAGGGCCTCATACATGCTTTGCAAGTTCTTTACCATTGGGCTGTGCCCCCAGGCCATTTTTTATTTTTTATCTTGAGACAGGGTCTCACTAAGTTACACAGGCCTTGAACCTGTGATCCTCCTGCCTCCACTTCCAGAGTGGTTGGGATTACAGGTATGAGCCACTGTACCAAGCTTTCAAAAGCTTTTCAGTGGTCTTTTTTTCTTCTAGTAGAAAAGAAGTACTTACTGGGGGGAGTGGTACAGTAGGAAATAATCCTACCACCAGAAACCTACACATTTAGTGTTACCAGCAGCCAGCAGCAGGTGGTGAGGGCTAAAAGGTGGCCTGAGGATGCACCCCAGCATTCACACTGGGATGTGGGGAGCCTGAGGAGTTAGAAGGCCACCAAGCTTCCCATTCCTTCCCCTCCCCCTGTGTGCTGTCCTGTTGCTGGGATTGGGGGGCTAACCATAAACTCTCCAGCATCATCTCATTCCTCAGAAGCCCTCCTGTCTGATCAAGGGTAGCTCTATTCTCAGTAGCATCCTTTACTCCTTTTCCATCACCCCCTTGGTATAGTCTACCCTGAGGCCAGCTGCCTCCTCCCATTCATTCCATGTTGGGCTCCATTAATCTCCGGGATCGTGATTAGAAGTTAGGATGTTAGGAGATAACCAGACTGCACCACCTTGACATCCCGGAACCTCTGTCACTAGCACTGTACAATGGGAATGCCCACAGCTGTCTGATAACTAAAAGATAATAGATACAAAACACTTAGCAGGCACCAGCCTCACTACACTTGGGCTCTAATCCTATGGCGACTCTGCTTCAAAACCTTGTTGGCTTCCCACACATAGCATAGTCAAGTGTGGACGCTTAGCTAAATTCCTAGTTCAGATAGGGTGGGCTACAGACATCCACAGCACTCTGGGATCTGCCTCTACCCCACACCGCCAACCTGGTGCCACTCAGCACGTATTTGGCTCCACACAAGGAGGATATCTTCTCTTTGCCTGCTACTCTGTACCCCAGTTCACCCTTCTAAATGTGTGCTAGCCACACTAAGTGGTCCTGAGACACCAACTTGTCCTTAGCCCCTGCCCAGAGTGTCCCAGTCACTCCAGGACTTAAGGCACACAGGAGGGGAGATTCTGTTTCCAGACATTTCAGCATTACCTCGTGGGTAAGCGCTGTAGTTCCCCGGGATTGCTAAACCAAAAGGTCACCATGGAGACACTAGCCAGTGCCTGGCAGTCTGGCTCCTCTTTCCTGGAGTGGTCAGGACCCGCTGGGCAGTAACACGACCAGGGGGAAGCATACTGAGACCCTGCTGCCAGCCACAGTCAGGCCTCTCGCGTCTGGGCCCGCGGACAGCGCGGCGGGTCCTAGGTGCAGCTCCCTGGGGAAACGAGCTGCGGGAGAGGGGACCCCAATCTGGCTCTTTTCCATCTTCAGGGTTCCAGCAAGCTTTTGTCCCCAACCCCAGGGTCCTGGGGTGGTCCTGGCTCAGGCGCTCTCTCCTGAAGGGGACCGGGTCCCGTGCCACCTCCCCAGCCAGTCCCACCGGGGCACCCCGCTCTCCCCGCCCCCAGCGTGGGCCCGCCCCCGCGCCAGTGTCACGGCGGGGCCGGGGGCGGGGAGCTGCCGGGCGGGACATCCGGCCCTCGTCCCTCGCCGCGCCCGCCAGCCGCCCGCTTGCGCCCCATAGCTTGGGTACCGGCCACCCGCACACGTCGGGGCCCCGCCAACCCTTCCGGCCCCGGGGCCTCGCGGCCCTGCGGGCCCAAACCCCACTCCCGCCTCCAGCCCGAACTGCTGCCCCGCAGCCCGCGGTCGGGGGCCTGCGCGCCCCCATCCCGGGAGCACCATGTTTCCCCGCCCGCTGACCCCGCTGGCGGCCCCAAATGGCGCCGAGCCTCTGGGCCGGGCGCTGAGGCGCGCGCCGCTGGGCAGGGCCCGGGCCGGGCTCAGGGGGCCGCCGCTGCTGCTGCCGTCCATGCTGATGTTCGCGGTCATCGTGGCCTCCAGCGGACTGCTGCTCATGATCGAGCGGGGCATCCTGGCGGAGATGAAGCCCCTTCCCCTGCACCCTCCCAGCCACAAGGGCAGGGCCTGGCGAGGGACAGTCCCCAAACCTGGGGAGCTGTCCCTGGATGCGGGGGACTCGGACTTACAAGTGCGGCAAGACATCAGGAACCGGACCTTGAGGGCGGTGTGTGGACAACCAGGCATGCCCCGGGACCCTTGGGACCTGCCGGTGGGGCAGCGGCGCACCCTGCTGCGCCACATTCTCGTAAGTGATCGCTACCGCTTCCTCTACTGCTACGTCCCCAAGGTGGCCTGCTCCAACTGGAAGCGGGTGCTGAAAGTGCTGGCGGGGATCCTAGACAGCGTGGACGTCCGCGTCAAGATGGATCACCGCAGTGACTTGGTGTTTCTGGCAGACCTTCGGCCTGAAGAGATTCGCTACCGCTTGCAGAACTATTTCAAGTTCCTGTTTGTGCGCGACCCCTTGGAACGCCTCCTCTCTGCTTACCGCAACAAGTTTGGAGAGATCCGAGAGTACCAGCAGCGATATGGGGCCGAGATCGTGAGGCGGTACAGGGCTGGAGCTGGGCCCAGCCCTGCAGGAGACGATGTCACTTTCCCCGAGTTCCTGCGATACCTGGTGGACGAGGACCCTGAGCGCATGAATGAGCACTGGATGCCTGTGTACCACCTGTGCCAACCCTGTGCTGTACACTACGACTTTGTGGGCTCCTATGAGAGGCTGGAGGCTGATGCCAACCAGGTGCTGGAGTGGGTGCGGGCACCACCCCATGTCCGCTTCCCATCCCGCCAGGCATGGTACCGGCCAGCCAGCCCTGAAAGCCTGCATTACCACCTGTGCAGCGCCCCGCGGGCCCTGCTGCAGGACGTGCTGCCTAAGTATATCTTGGACTTCTCCCTCTTCGCCTACCCACTGCCTAATGTCACCAGGGAGGCCTGTCACCAATGATGGTGGGGGTGGGACGAGCAGCTTTCAGAGGCTGGTTTCAAAAACATCCGTTTCTTGCGCTTCTGCCTGATGTTCAGGGAAACTCTGGCTCTGGGACTTGGTGCTTGTCCAGATGTCCGGCTATTGAGATGGCAGGACCTGTCCTCATTCATTTCTGGTCCAGAGGAGGTATCCACAGTGGCTCAGAGGGCAGGTCTAGACAGCAGACCTGCTGCTCACCACTGGGGATCACTTGGGTGCCAGGGTGATCCTTGCTCTGGCAGGGCCAGACAATAGTTTGTTAGTAGAGCCACACATGTGATCTAAAGAGCAGTTAGGCCCCTGCTGCAGGGATTGTGCAGTCCACCTGGCCTATCTTCACTCATCCTGCAGCCAACCCCAGAAGTGGCACCACCCAGCAGCAGGACCAAATCCTGCCTGAGACTGTGACTCTGATCCTCCATTCATCCACGTCCTCTGCCTCAGGACTTAAGTGAGCAATTGTGCCTTATAAGTGACTTTGGTGCCTTTCTGCTGAAGATTCAGTTTCCAACACTTGCCAGATTCTTTCCATTTTTCCAAGGAAAAAGGAAAACTGAAACAGAGCCTCTTCCCTGGTAGCTCCAGGTTCTGGCCCTGCAGGCATCCAAAGCCACCTATGCCCAGCCTCTTCTTAGGGCTCCGAGAACTTCTTTCCTAATCTTCCTTTCCCTCTCTGCAAGGCCTTGGAAGATGTGACTGTGCCTGGTATATCTGGCTGCCCCTTTTATAATGCATTTATTTAAAATGTATACTTTTTGGTAGAATCCTCTTAAGGGCTTTTTTCTCTAATAGCTGAATTTTTAATAAAACTGTTTTGTACACAAAGTGAGCATCTCTGTGATTCCTCCTCTGAGCCCCTGTGAGCCCAGCAATAATCCTAGATGTCTGTGTTCCTAGGTCAGAGGAGGGAGCTTGTGGGTACAGACAATAAGACAAGATGTAACTTGCTTGGGCAGGCTCAGTGGGCCATTGCCACACCATGGAGCCTTTGGGGGCTTCTAATAGGCTCACAGACTCAGCTTCTAAGATGCCACTAAAGGGCAAGCTCAGGTAGCTGTGGCCTCAAGTCCAGGGCATACCTACTTGGATTAGTCCCTGAAGAAGGGACTGGACAGGAGACAGGGACTCCACTTCCTCTTAGGCAGGAACTTTTAGGCAAGAACACTTTGATAGTTTTGGGGTTTGTTTCTGTTTTGAGATGAGGGTCTTGCTATGTTATCTAAGCTGGGCTTGAACTCAGGATCCTTCCTCAGCCTCTGGAGCAACTGAGATTACAAGTACATACTGCCACGCCCAGCTCAGGAATACATCTTGAGAAAGGAGGCCTCAGAGCATTTTCGAATGAAAAAGGGATCAATGTGTGAGTGAAGGTCATTTCCTGGTATTGAGAATTGCAAGGAAGGGGCTTCGGGCAAATCTCAGTCCTGTGAGCTTCCTGGTCCTCAGGGAGCCCTCTTCTCTCCCACTCTGTCTTTCTTTTTTGCCTGGGACCTATAGCAACTCCAGATCTGTAGCTGTCAATCAATCCCCCTCACAAGAGTGTGCAGCAGGGAATCTTGGGAGCCCAGAAAATGCTGGGTCCAAAGTCAGGCACCATGGTGCATGCCTGTAATCCCAGCACTTAGGAGGCTAAGGCAAGAGATTCACACGGTTTGAGGCCAGCCTGGTCTACATATCCAGGTCACAGCCTGCCTGTGCTGCACAGTGAGACCCTGTCTCAAAAAAAAAAACAACCCTATACACACACAAAAGCTGGGTCCAGCTGTTGTATCTGCTTCATCCCATTTAATCCTCAGAAAAGCCCAGTGCCTCAGTGTTGTCCTATTTTACAGATGTGGGAACCGACACAGAGAGGGCAAGTAACCTGTCCAATGTGTCCAACCCACAAGTGTATGCTTCCCAAATAGGAGGGAGGAAGGAAGGGAGAGACAGACTGACACTGGAGGAGCTGGAGTTTGTGGAAGGTGGAAATAAAGAGAAGATGGACTAGGAAAATGGAGTTGGATACAGAATAGGTGGGGTTGTGGGAAGGGGCATTCAGCAAACCTTCCTGGATTCTTCGATTTGCAGAGAATCAAATCCTGCCCAGCTGACTGACCAGTCTCTTCCCTGGAGGAGTGAGGGACAAATGAAGTCCTTTGATGTGATTAGGTTATTGGCTACTCTTCCCCCAGTCTGAAAAGGGGTGCCAGGCCACAGAGTATCCTGATAGCCAAATCTTGACACGTGTGGTGTGGGGAGGAGGGTTTGAGGTGAGAGGAGAGGAGACAGACAACAACACAAACAGCACCTGCGGGGCCTTTCTTTATTTTTTTCCCTGGAGTCAGCCCCCCAAAATTGAATTTGTCATCTGTCTAGGTTGCCTTGCCAGAAAATGGATTTCTTCAAAGAAGCTGCCAAAGAGGTGGCAGAGAGTGGTGGGGCCTACCTGCCTTACACTGGCCAGGGGTAGAGAGTACCACAGACTCTGGGTCACCAGGGGCAGGAGCTTCTCAGGACTGCCCTCCAGGACAGTGTCTTCTTGGAATCCCTCCTTTCCACTGAGTTGGCTCTGAGCCCCACATGGAACCAAGCCCTACACCATCAGTGGCCCCTCAGAAGACAAGGAAGCCTTTAGAATTTACTCCATTCAGGACAGCCCAGCTCCCCTGGGCACTGGGCAGTATGGGGCTGCATTGTTTAACTTCTCTTGGGGCTGAAGGCCTTGATCAGAGGAAAGGGGAGGATCCCCAAGGGGTCTGGTCTCCAGGCCTGGGTCCTAACTCCGCTTCCAGGCGCCAACCTTGATCCATTTCTCATCCTGTGTGAGCAATTGCCCAAAAACCACTTTCAATTCTGAGGTCTGTTCCTCTCTCCAGCCTCTGTCCCTCCCTGCAGGAGGTCACACCCCACTGGCCCCTAGGCCAAGGGCCAAGGAGCTGACCCACCTTCCTGAGTGAGCACAGAACCCTCATCTCTTCTAGAGGCCTATCACCAGAGGGGCTCCAAAATCCCCTCCCAAGACGGACCCAGTGCCTGGCTTCAAGCCAGAGAAAGGTGTTCTTGCTATTCCTAAAGGGAAACACTACTAACTAACAAAAGCCACTTTGGATTGAGAGCACCTGAGCTGGTGCTTCATATGCATTATCCTCTCCATTTTTACAACAACCTAATACAGTATATAAAATGATTCCCATTTTATAGATAAAGAAATTAAGTGATTTTCCCAAAAAGATAGTAAATTCAGAATTAAAACCCAGCTCTATGTCACGCTTATTCCTTCAAAAGTGAACATAACCCCGATTCCGTAGCACACACCTATAATCTCAGCTACTCAGGAGGCTGAGGCACGAGGATCACAAGTTTGAGGCCAGAGACAGACTGCAGCTTAGCAAGACCCTGTCTCAAATTAAAGGGGCTCGGGGATGTAGCTCAGTTATGGAGCACTAGCCTACCATAGTGAAGCTCTGGGTTCAACCCCCAGTACTGCTAAAAAACAAAAAACAAACAAAACCATGAACATGCATTATAGATTATGCAGCTAATTGCATTTGCTAATGAGCATGTATTTACTTTCTCTGATTTTTTTACCCCCTTTACCAGCCCTCCTTCCCAACCATCCACAACTGATTCTGTCTACAGTCCTCTCCAGATATACAATCCTGCAGATTTGCCCACCCAGAGGGTCAACTTTCTGGTACTTGTTGGATCCAGACCATGAATATACTAGACTGTCAGTTTAGTCCTTGAAGAAGCAGGTAGGAACACAAGATTAGACATGCAGGAAATTTACTGGAAGAAGCCAGCGATTGTAGTGCATGTCTGTCATTCCAGTCAGGAGGGCTTCAAATTCGAGGCCAGCCTGGGCTAGGTCATGAGATTCTGACAAAAAAATAAATAAATAAAAATTAAAAGACAAAAAAAGAGAGAGATTAAAATTTCCTGGAGAAAACACCTATGAAAGATACAGGGGAAAGGAGCAAGAGGAGGGGGGAAGGCAGGAAGAACCTACAACTGCAAAAGGAGAGGGCTAGAAGAATCTGATGAAAAAAGACTCAGTTTACAGAGGGGCTTTAGAGAAAGTCTCAGCCAAACCAAGGGGAAATCCCAGCAAATAGAGCCTATTAGAAGGCACTGTCAAAGCAATCCCCATGGGGAAAGATGGATGGTCCTGTGTTAGTACCCAAGCCATGCTGGATGCCGCCAGGGAAGGATGAACTCTGCAGCAGACAGAAAAGTGCAGTTCGGGAGCAAGGGCAAGAGGGCTGTCAGCCAATCAAATTCTCCCAGCAGGTTGCCTTGAAGAGATCCTAGCAGGGTGCCTTCATGCTGGCACACAAAGCCAAGGAGCCTCTCTGACTCACACCCACCAGTCCTTCTTGGGTTCTGTTGGAAAACTGACCTTTTTTTTTTTTTTTTTTTGGCTGTGTGTTTTGTTTTTTGAGGCACTGCAGGTGGAACTCAGCTTCCTGCACATACTAGGCAAGGGCTCTACTACTACATGCCGACCCTCAGTGTTTTGAGACAGGGTCTCACATCGTATCTCAAGCTCAGAATGCCTTCAAATTTATAATCCTCTTAACTCCAGTTCCTGAATGCTGGAGTGCCTGGATTACAGGTGCGTGCCCCCATGATAGGCCATGACTTTTTTTTGTTGTTGTTTTCTGCGATATTGAGGGGCCAAATCCAGGGCTTTGTATATATTTTGCAAGCTCTCTACCATGGAACTGCACCCCCAGCCCATTTTTGCTTTTTATTTTGAGACGACAGAGTCTTACTATATTACACAGGCTGCCTGTGGTCTCAAACTTGCCATCCTACCTGCCTTCACCTCCCAAGTCACTGGGATCACAGGTGTGGGCCACTGTGCCTGGCATCCATAATGACTTTTGAACCATCAGAAAACAGCTGTTGGCTTTGCAAGAGCCTCTAGATGTCTGGGGATCTTGCACTAAAGCTTTCTCCATGGCCATCCTCTGGCCTTACAGCTGGACCCCTGCCCCTGCCCTTCACATGGGCACTGGAAGACATGTGCCATCACTATGCCCAGATGCCCACATTTTACCGAGGATGTCAAAAAAATGGATACACATTTTAAGAAAGGAAAAAGCTTTACTAAAATTGTAATACTCAGTTTATACTGATAACAAAAAATGAATGCAAGAAACATTTGACTTCTGCAACTACAAGAGGGTGCTTGAAGCGGTTACCACAGCAGAAGAAGCAGGACTTGTTGCTATGGGAGGTTTCCTGTATCTTCACACACAGTATTATGCATCCCAAACTTATCACGAATGTGTGTAATTGTTAGTCATGTTGGAGGTTCTATTGAATACTTACGCCTCCATTGTTGTACTTCTGCAATCTTCTCCTTCTCCTTCTTCTTCTTCTTCTTCTTCTTCTTCTTCTTCTTCTTCTTCTTCATCATCATCATCATCATCATCATCCTCCCTCCTCCTCTTCCTCCTCCTCTTCCTCTTCCTCCTGGTCCTCCTCCTCCTTCTTTTTCTTCTTCTTTTCAGTACTGGAGGCATGAACCCAGGGTCTTGTATGTGCTAGGCAAGTTTTCTACCACTGAGCTGCACTCCCAGCCCATATTTTAGTTTTTAAATGGAGACAGGATCTTGCTAGATTATGTAGGATGCCTCTGGCCTTGAACCTACAATCCTTCTGCCTTCTGCTTTCAGAATCTCAGCAATCACAGGCATGCGTCACCCCACCCAGCTCCATTCACATTCTCGAATTTCAAATGCCATTTCAAAATGGTCTTGCACTCCTCAACTGACAACTGTGCTTTTGCCATTTTCTTTTACTGCCCTGAGTATCAAATAGTAATGCTAGCATTCATTTAATTAATGCCATCTTTTGAGTGAACGTCCTACTACACATTGCTACCACAATTCAACTTCATAAAGTCATACACAGAAAACATCTTTTTAAAAGTGTTTATCTTTTTTGCACCCTCTCCCCCCAGTATTCACAGGGTGTTTTCTCTGTAGTTTACCAACTCATTGCAGATGTTTGGATTGTGTCTTTGTCATTCACCGGTCAGTATTGACAATGGCCCAATGGCCTTCACCCAGCTTCCCTCTTTCATGGGCTCACACCATTTCATCTGGGGGGGGGGGCGCAGATTCACCCGTGAGTCAGATGCTAGTGCTGTGGACCTCCCTGGTCCACATAGTCCAGATTTCCTCCAACATAATCCTCCAGCTGGACTTAAACTCCAGGGGCAGCCTGAAAGGAAGGGCAGTTCTCCAAGGAGAACTCCGAGGGATCCGAGTGTGTATGAGAGCCCGACCTGCTGATCCTCCACCACCACCACCACCAGATCTTTGGCTCTCTACAGCCTGATCCTGCACAGGAGCCTCCACACAGGCAGAGCAAACCACAGAATCACTCCTGATTTTGCCACTGGGAGGGGATAAGGAGGACCAAGATCAGGCCACCCACTGCCCCTCAACCCTCCAGCAGGAAAGCTGGGCAGCTTTGGCCTTGAGGAATGGCTTATGGGGCAGAAAGAGAGGAACTTTTGTGGTGCTATTCCTGCCAATGGCCCAGCAGTGTCCCCAGACCTGCTGGGCCCTGGCCTTACCACCAGCGTACAGATGGAAGGAAGCAGACACTAACCTTACAAGACTTTAGAGAGCAGAGGACATCAAGCACCCATGGGATTACTTCTCCATTCTCAGCCCTGGAGAGATTAGCTGCCCCTGGGACCTATGCCAGAGTCTGGGGTCAGTAGAGTCTTAAAAGTCCAAGCACTGGTCGGGTGTGGTGGGCACGATTGTAATCCCAGCACTTGGGAAGCCAAGGCAGGAGGATATAGAGTTTCAGGACAGCTTCTCCTGCTGCCTGGGTGCAAGTGTACAGTAATAACAAAAATTAAAAAAAAAAAAAAAAAAAAAAAAGAGGGCTGTTCTGGCAGAGAAGAGAAGGGGGAGGGGAGAGAGAGAGAGAGAAGAGGACAAGAGCACTGGCCTAAGTAAGGCAGGAAAGCCAGGAGGGGAAAGCCAGTTGCTGTGCAACTTTTGGGAAGGGGTATTTGATTTTTGTCCACAGAGACTACCCGCTGCCCAGGCAGCCATAGATGTAGTGACTAGACGTAGGACTTTGGGAGTGATGGCCACAGAGGGGAAACAAAAGAGGAAGGGAACTCATCCTTGCAGCTCACTGGGTCCTTTTGGAGCTACTGACCACTTAGCCTTTACTTCCTGTGAAATCCCATGGTTCCTAGCACATGCTTCTAGGAGATCTTTCAACTCTCAGGAGTACTTATCTGTCCCTGCCCTATAGGCTGAGGGTTTCCCAAAGTCAATGCCTTGTTCCTCTTAATATTTGGTAAATAGTAAGTGCTCAGTATAGGTTGAATCAGTAAAAGACCAGGTGGTTGGTTGGGTGGATAAATGTATGGAAGAAGAGATGAATAAGTGTGAGTGTATGTGAGTGTGTATGTGTGTGTGTGTGTGTACGCATGTGTGTGTGCGCGTGTGCCCATGTGTGCATGTATAAATGGACCGACAGATGGCTGGATGAGTACATGGCAGCAAGGGTATTGGAGAAGGAGGAACTTCTACAACGAGAGAACTCACTACTCAGTGGAATCTGGTAGGGGTCATACTGCCTTAAAAAAGGAAAAGATGTTCCAGTAAGGAAGCAAGAGTTTGGAGCCTAGATGGGAAGAAGTGGCCCAGGCAGGGCTATGTCCTGGGCTTACTGAGATCCAGGAGGAAGGGATGATACCTGGACTGGCAGGTACATAGCCAGGTGAGAGACAGATGTCATGAAAGGTGGAACCCAGAGAGGAGCCCAGGAGTCAAGGGATGCCCGCAGGAATTCCTCGAAGGAGAAAGCTTCCAGGAATCAAATGGTTTCCCTAAGGCAGATTTGTTAATAACCCATCCAGGCTACCCAGAGGAGAATATGTGTCCCAGCATCTGATGGTTGTTAGGGAGTCCATGGGGCTTAAAGGACAGAGTGAACAGATATTCCTGTGCTCTAGTCCGGGCTCTTTCACAGGAACTTGATGTTGAGCAAGTTCTTTATCTGAGTCTCAGTCTCCTCACCTGTTACTGTCACTACCTTATGGGAGCTTGCAGACCACACAAGGGAGGGAGTTTGCCCAGTATTGAACTGCACAAACAGAAGCGTGGAACAGAGCCGCGGTATGAGAGGGCTCAGGAAGCCCTGAATTCAGATTTTTGCTCGATTGCTCAGGCACTTACAAACCTCTAAACCTTTCCTGAGCCTGGTTCCCCATGAGTAAAATGAGCAAAATAACATCTCTCTTGAAGAATTGTTGCTATGTTTACAAAAAATACAAGCCACTGAAAATGCCTAACATTCAATAAATGGAAGGCAATAAAGGATTAATCAGGACTGCTGCTGTGGCTGGGCAGCTGGCAACCGGGCACTGGCAGGGGCTCCCAGAGGAAGCAGCACCTCTTTCTCATCTTTACCATGCTCCAAGCTCTGCACCTAGGTGGCTGCCTCCAGCAAGCCTGAGGCTGAAAATGTCCTTTCTACCTCTACCCACTTACCTTCCGGGGAGCAGAAGGCTGAAAGTCAGTCTGTGCACTTGGTTAATGACCTGGGCTGGGTGGGAGCAGACACCTTCCTCTTACCGTGAGTGAAGAGCATGGTGCTGTCACCAGTGAGGGGAGGAAGTCCGTGTGTCTGGGAGCACTGGTCACAATTCTTTTGTGGGGTTTTTGGTTTTGGTTTTGTTTGTTTTGGTTTTGGTTTTGGTTTTTGGTGTTCATTTTGTTTTGTTTTTGTTTTTGTTTTTGTTTTTGTTTTTGTTTTACTTTTTGTTTTTGAGACAAGATCTTGCTGTGTAGCCCAGACTGGTCTGAAACTCGCTATGTCGACCAGGCTGGCCTTGAACTCACGGTGATCCTCTTGCCTCAGCCTCCTGATGCTGAGACTATGTTTATGCCACCATGCCTGGTTTCTGTTCATGCTCCTTTGAAGAGCTAGGCAGAGGAGAAGGGGCTCCAGCACCCCAAGTCCATGCCAGAAGCCTGACATTCCTCTATTGTACAGCATCAACATTTAGGTTTAAGAAATGATCCCTACGTAGGTAGATCTGAAAGTCAACTAACATAATAAGGAAGCAGTACTTAATGACTGCCTCTTTGTGCCAAGCCCTGAGCTAAAAGATGTCTGCACACCTTTTCCCTATTTTTTTATTTTGAAAGTGTTCAAACCTACATAAAAGTTATAAAAATAGTACAATGAACACCCGTGACCTAGATTCCTTAGTTAACATTTGTCACATTTTTCTCTTCCTGAATGTGTGTGTTGTGTTCAACCATTTCAGAATAGGTTACAGGTATTGTGATGCTTCATCCCCCAAAATGGCAGATGTAGCTCCCAAGGGAAAGGACATTGTGCTAGGTAACCCAACACCATCGTCAAAATTAAGGCATTTCACTTACTGGAATGGTATTATAAAGGCCCACATTCAAATTCTCCTCGTTGTCTGAATAATGTCTCTTATGACTTTTTTTTTAAATCTAGAATCTAACCAGGGATCATGCACTCTATTTTGATGTCATTGCTTCTTAGTCTCCTTTAACTTAAAACAGTTTGCTGGGCACGGTGGCACATGCTTATAATCCCAGTGACTCCAGAGGTTGAGGCAGGGAGATTGCAAGGCTGGAAGCAGCCTAAACAACTTAATGAGAATTTGCCTCAAAATAAAAAATAAAAAAGGGGCTAGGAGTGCAACTGAGTGTTAGTGCACTTGCCTAGCATATGCAAGGCCCTGGGTTCAACGCCGCTGGTACTGAGGGGGAAAAAAAAAAAAAAGAAAGGTGTTTTTGTTTGCTTGGATGTTGTTTTTTGGGTATTTTTATTTGTTTTTTGTTTTTGTTGTTTGGGTCTTTCACTGACAATTTGAAGCACCAAAGTCAGCTGTTTTGTAGCGTGCCCCTCAACTTATATTTTCTGCGGGTTTCCTCATATTAGATTCAGGCTGACCTGCACATGGAATACTTACAGTGGCTCCAACAAGTTTTACGACTTCATTTTGCAGAGGTGCAAGCTGAAGCTCAGGGAGGGCTGAGCTACTGAGAGGCTGACCTGGACTTGGAAGCAGAAAGCTCTGTTCTTAGATCTGTGCTCACATCCTGCACTGCAAGGAGCAGCTGTGAGGTCTTGTCACTTGGGTTCTGCTTATAAGGATTTCTTTTATCAACCACTTTTAGCTCGTTGGCCACAGATGGAAAGCAGATTTTGGCAAGTCCTGGCATGGTAAGGAGAGGGGTGCCTGAGAGAAGAGGGGACACCTCCAACCTACTGTCTGCAATGAGCCCTGGCCTCCGTAGTCAGCCCCGTGTGAGTCCTTTAGGTCATTTGACTGATTGATTGATTGATTGATTTTTCCTGAGACAGGGTCTCACTGTATAATCCTGGTTGACCTGGAACTCCCTATGTAGCCCAAGGTGTCCTTGAACTCAAGATGATCCTCCTGCCTCAGCTTCCCAGCACTGGGATTGCAGGCATGCGCCACCACACCCAAATTCCTTTTGATCACTTTAGAAATGTGATTTTTCCCACCTGCTTCTAGACCTCCAAGGGAAGGGATAGGTCACATCACACACATATCCCATGCCACACACGACTGAGGGGGAAACAATTCTCTGGGTACAGTCATCATTGAATTCCACCCTGTTGCCTAGCAACCTGACATTTCAGCCCTTTCCAGCCAGAAGGTGGGTGGAGGGGGCAACCACATGACTGGCTGGGTCCTTCTTGCTCTGAGGGTCTCCACTTGGCCACTAGCCCAACAAATAAGGAAGTCCTTGTGTTCTGAGGAGCTCCCTTCCTCCTTCCTCACAAGGGAAAAGCAGTCTCTTTAGGGCTCTTCCTCCTGGCCTGGGAGCCCCCCAAATGTGCCCTGGGACCTGGGGCTGCCCCCAAGGAGAGTGCCTGAGAGCTCAGGGGAAGATTCCTCTGTGACTCTGTGAAGAGAAAAAGATGAGAGAAGATCCCAATAAGAACCTCATGGTGCCAGGAGAGAGAATCATCTCATAGTCAGCGGTCCACAGAGACCTGCTGACCACATGTGCTGGGTTTGCGTCTTGGCCATGTTCCTCTGTAGAAGACCCGGGTGCCCCTTAATCATCCAAGCCTACTGCTTTAATTATCCAAGCTCATAAGAACAGATACTACACTTGATCTTAGTCAAAAGGCAGAGAAACAACTGATCGTGAATGTCATTATTGTTAGGTGCCCTCGAGTCTTGTCCGACTCATAGCCGGACAAGACTGGGTACAGCAGAACAAAACACTCCCCAACACTGTGCCATGCCCAGCATTATGTCAGTGCTTCTCTGCTATTCACAGGGTTTTCAATGGCTGATGGTTTCAGGAGTGGGCTGGAGGGTCCTTCTCCCATTTTTGTGGTGCTGGGATTGAATCCAGTGCCTCAGAGCACACAGAGCAAGCAGTCTACCAACTGAGCTAAACCCTAGCCCTAATCTTGAATACAAATATATAACTTTAACTGTTTTACTTGGATGAGCTTAAGCTCAATGGTCTGTGGACAAAATTCAGGGGGTTGGTAAATTTGAGGGAAAAGTTGCATCATTTTCACTAACTTCTTCTGAAATGTATGAAACAGTAGTGATTCATGGTTCTGTGAAATATTAGTAAAATCCATGACATATATATATATATATATATATATATATATATATATATATATATATATATATACATATAGTTGTTGTTGGTTGTTAGGTGCTGTCGAGTCGGTATCCGACTCATAGCGACCCTCATAGGGTTTTCAATGGCTGATTATTTCAGGATTGCTTTGGGAGTGGATTGCCAGGTCCTTCTCCCATTTTTGCGGTGCTGGGAATTGAACTCGGGACCTCAGAGACTGCAGCGCAGCGCTCTACCCACTGAGCTAAATCCCAGCCCCATATATATATATATATATATACACACACATATATATATTTATATATATATATATACATATATATATATACATATATATATGACATATATATAAAATCACAGACATGTGTATGTCACTTTACAGCTTTTGAAATATCAATTATGCTCATCACTACTTAGAAAAAATAAGGGACTTATAAATTTATTTTTGTAATGCTAGACATTGAACTCAGAGCCTCAGATATGCCAGGAAAAACTTTACAACTGAGCTATACTCTCAGCCCAGAAATTGTAGGAGTTATTAAGCCTGTTGCTAGCTCCTACTATATTCATAAAGAAGTACATATTAATTCATATTTCTGTTTTTTTAATATTTTGATAACTAAATTTCAGTGCATTTGGTTTTCTTTGCAATCCCAGGCACTTTTTGTGCAAAATATTAGTCAGAGGCTTCACCATAATGACAGAGGGAGGATGGTACAAAAAAGGATGAGTCTCAAGTTTAGGCAATGATGGGTTTTGTCAAACCAAGACCCAAGGAAGCATTGGAGGAGTCTTTCAATTTTCAATTTTCAGTATTGATGGTATCTAAACAAATTTTTATATAATAGTCCCAGGGACTTGAACAACAAACTACTTCACATCTATCTGACCACGGCCATACCATGTCAGCCACCAGTTTTGCATTTATGACACAGATGGTGCCCAATGGTCCCACATGATCTGCTCAATTGTGATTAGGAAAGAACATTGGCAGAGCTACCAGGGTAATGGAGAGGATACCAAAAAAGAAAATGAGTAAATAAATAAAAAATGAGTAAAGTAAATAAATAAGAAGTGGAGAAGTTGAGCCTTGGTAAGCAAAAATTGTGCTAAACTCAAAGGACCCATCCCCTATCAGTCAGCACCATTGTCAAGTGGACAGAATTCTTTGCAGCAAATGTGACTATCATGTGTCACATAAAATTGATGGTGTTAATTTGAATTGTTTTTGTTGTAATTTTGTTTGGATTTGTAAAATTGTTTTGGTTTTTATAATAGTATAATAACTATTAGCATAAGTATTCTTAGCTTAATGTTTGTACTTACTTGAGAAATAAGTCAACATCATTTTTTGTTTGGTGCCATCAAGTCGGGTCTAACTCATAGGGACCCTATGGGCACGACAGAATGCAACACTCCACAACACTGTGCCATGCCTCAAAATATGTTTGTGCTTCTGTGCTATTCATAGGGTTCTTAATGGCTGATTGTTTCAGGAGTGGGCTGCCAAGTCCTCCTCCCATTTTTGCGGTGCTGGTGATCAAACCCAAGGCCTCAGAGAGCACAGAGCAGCACTCTACCAACTGAGCTAAACCTCAGCCCATCAGTCAACATCAGCGATCTGGAAATATTGTTCTTCCCCTTTAATTTGGGTATATCACGCAAGGGTCAGAAATGCTGGCCTCAGGTATTTACTGATAACTCTTCATGTTTTCTCCTGTAGCTCACCTCTTTTTCATTTTTTAATTTTTGCAGTACTAGGGATCAAATTTATTTTTAAATTTTGAAAGCCGGGCGCAGTGGCTGACCCCTGTAATCCCAGCAGCTCGGGGGGCGGAGGCAGAAGGATCGAAAGTTCAAGACCAGAGGCAGTCTGTGTAATTTAGAGAGACCCTGTCTCAAAAAGTAAAAAAATGGGCTGGGGTAGCAGCTCAGTGGTCCAGCATTTGCAGAACATGCAAGCACGAGGCCCTTGGGTCCAACCCCCAGTACCACACACACAAAAAAAATTATTTTTAATTTTGCAGTACTAGGCCTTGAGCATGCTAGGCAAGTGCTCTACCACTGCACTACATTCCAAGCCCCATTTTAAATATTTTTAGGATTCATATATATTTATATATATTGTATATAGATATTTATATTTATACATATATATGTATTGTGTGTGTGGTACTAGGGGGTTGAACCCTGGACCTCACACATGCTAGGATAGTGCCGTCAGCTGCACTCCCAGCCCCTTTTTTGTTTTTTATTTTGAGACAGGGTCTTGCTAAATTGCACAGGCTACCTAGGGCCTCGAATTCATGATCCTCCTGCCTTAGTTTCCCAAGTTGCTGGGATTATAGGCCTGTACCACCACGGCTGGCTGTATTGATGTTTCGCAAAGGGTACAGTTGGACTTTGAGTTCCATTTAATATGACAATGTCATTCCCAGAACTTCAGACTCTTCTCTGTTACCCCCATCCTTTGAGAGAGTCAGCTGCTCACAATGCCCTCCACTACATGGGAGCTTTTCCATTTTTCCTAGTGACCTCACTCTATGCTCCCGTGCTACTCCACAGCCTATGGGATGGCAGGCAGCCTTGGACAGCGATGCAGCCCAATGGCTGTGCTCTCTCTTGGAGTAACTTCCTTCTGGCCTAGTGTCAATCATAATTCAAAAAAAAAAAACAAAAACAAAAACAAAAAACCAACTCAAACTCAAATGCTGAAATTTCAAAGCATCAAAATTTCTAAAGATCAAAATCATGAAAATCACAATCCCAAAAGATTAAAATCATGAATATTAAAATCCTGAAAGCCAAAATCCCCCAAACTGCAATTCTCATGGGAGAGAGAAAGAAAGGAAGGTTGTTGTTGTTGTTGTTAGGTGCCATCAAGTCAGGTCCAACTCATAGCAACCCTGTATACAACAGAACGAAACACTCCCCAACACTGTGCCATGCCTGGCACTGTGTCAGTGCTTCTCTGCTATTCATAGGGTTTTTGATAGCTGGTTGTTTTGGGATTGTTTCAGGAGTGGGCTGCCAGGTCCTTCTCCCATTTTTGTGGTGCTAAGGATGGAACCCAAGGCCTCAGAGCAAAGGTGAGGGGAGCTACACCTCAGAGGGATAAAAAGAGCCAGGCACGGTTGTGCACGTGTGTAATCCCAACAACTCGGGAGGCAGAGGCAGAAGGATTACAAATTTGAGACCAGAGGCAGTCTGTGTAATTTAATAAGACCCTGTCTCAGAAAGTAAAAAAATGGGCTAGGGGTGCAGCTCAGTGGTATAGCAAGTGCAAAATGCAAAGCATGCAAGCATGAGGCCCTGGGTTCAACCCCCAGTACTGCAAAAAAAAAAAAAAAAAAAAAAAGAAGAAGAAAGAAAGGAAGAAAAGAAAAGAGGGATAAAAAGCCAAATTCTGGGTAAGGGATTAGTGCATTTTCAGTTTTATACAGGACAGTGCCAATTATTCAATCACATAGTACTTCTACCCCTTTACACATGGCACCATACTTGCCTTCAAAAGCACCCCTCATCAGAAAATAAAAAGAATTCTACAAGTCCTGAGACCATCTATATCAAAGATGCCTGCGGAACAGAGGTTCCTCCTCCAGTATAGCAAAACACATTCAGTGGTGAACTATTCTTAGTTAGGGATTTGACTGTTAAAGGATATAGATTTTGTATATTCACTACTAGACCTAGCACAGAAAATCTAGCATATGCTTCACTCTGGATACTGCATGGCACTTTCAAAACTGTCCTTTTGTTTCTGTTTTTTTTTTTTTTGGTGTTGTTGTTGTTGTTGTTTTTGGAGACAGGGTCTCGCTATGTAGCCCTGACTGGCCTGGAACTCACTGTGTAGTCCAAGGTGGTCTTGAACTTGCAGCGACCCCCCTGCCTCAGCCTCCGGAGTTCTGGGATTACAGATGTGGCTACCATGCCTGGTTTTTATTTGGTTTGGTTTGGGTTTTGTTTTGTTTTTGTTGTGGTGGGTTTTTTTTTTTTTTAACCAAATGTATACAATCCATGCTCCTGTTGGATCTGAAAATTCTAGATCTTATCTGCTTATTTATGTGTTAATAACTGGAAATAGCAAAACAGTTTGTAAACACTTATTTGAAGATCTGGTGGGCTTTGAAAAAGAAAATGTATTTCAATTGAATCCCCAAACTACAATGACAGATTTGAAATTATGCATGATAAAGGCTTCTAAAGAGAATTTTAAGATAATACCAATAAAGTTAGTTTTTTTTTCCTTTTAACCCAATGCATTTGACACGAAATTCAGATAAGTAGACTGGCCATGTGATAAGTAGACTGACAAGGAGAAAAACTTCAGTTTAAAAATGCGTCACATTTCTTCATTGACATTCCTTCCAGCTGATGAAATTCTAAGACCTTTTAATGAACTAAAGCCACATTTATCTGAATAAGTAAGCAAAGTTACTGAGTGGTTTTAAAATAATTATGTGCACAGTAGGATAAGAAAATATTCAGACAATGGTGTTGCTGTTCCATCACTGGTATTGCTTCCACCGCATTTGTGTATATGAATGCCTGCTGAATGAACCTCCGCATACCCAACACAACATAGAAGTATGGCTCAGAAGATGGTGAAATTTAATAGGGAATGCTCATGTCAATGTGTCTCAAATCAGAAGAATTTCAAAATGAGCAGCTCCGTGTAGAAAATGGATGTGAATATAATCTCCAAGGAGAGATACGCCCTAAAAGAAAAAAGCAGCTATTCCATTGTAATGTAAGACTTCAAAATACAGTTCATGACTGTGAAAGTTAGCCAGCCCTTACGGACTGCTTCAATGTGATTGCTCATGATCTATCCTCATATTATACTTTTTCATATGTTGGATCATTTAAAGTTTTCTTCTCCTCCTCCTCTTTCTTTCTTCTCTCTCTGTCATTTTTTAGTTTTTCCTCTTTCTGTATTTTTTCTCTCTCTTTTTAAAAAAATTTTAATGGAGTCTCCATATGTTACTCAGGCTAGTCTTGAACTCCTGGGTTCAAGAGATCTTCCTACCTCAAGCTCCCAAATAGCTGAAACTATAGGCAAGCACCTGGCTATTGTCAGCATTATTTTTACAATTCACTATGTTTTATATTTCACCTTCACATCATTTTAAATTCTGGAAGTATAAATTGTCTAAAGATTTGTTGTTGTTGTTGTTAGGTGCCGTCGAGTCGAGTCCGACTCATAGCGACCCTATGTACAGCAGATCGAAACACTTGCCGATTCTGTGCCAGGCAAACCATCTTATTTATGTTTAAGCCCATTGTTGCAGACACTGTGTTAATCCATCTGGTGGAGGGTTTTCCTCTTTTCCGTTGACCTGCCACTCTTCCAAAC
>VMDO01014816.1:33620-53471 GCA_007922755.1 Pedetes capensis | reverse complement strand
TATATTTTAATCTAAGGCCCTCATTCCTGCACTGTGTTCTCAGGTACATGAGCAATCTCAGGGATAAGTCGGCAGCAGCTCCAGGTCCGCACAGCAGGAATACTTTTTGTTTTTATCCTCATGGAGAGCAACCATTTGGAGTGCACAGCCTATTGAACTACCTCATTTTTGCCAATTAGAGCTGGCTTTTCTGCCATAGAGTTCTCTTGAAACCCCCTCCACTTTGAAAATGTTTCAGGGGAGACTAGGTTTCAATTGGGTTGCCCCATCACTTAATCTTCTGCTGGAAAACTGATAATTAGAAAAAAAGTAGGGCAGAGAAGTTAGGACAGGCTTCGCCAGGTGAAAGGCTCAGAGACAAGCCAAAATTAGGTGATGGTTGTCTAATCTTACGGCATGAGACTTATTTTCCAAATGAAATACATCCTAAACCAGAATAGCCTAAATTTACCAAGCACAACAGGGCGTACATGTAAAAAAAAAAAAAAAAGTATGAGTTATAACACCAGTTGGGGCTGGGATTTAGCTCAGTTGGTAGAGTGCTGCGCTGCAGTCTCTGAGGTCCTGGGTTCAATTCCCAGCACCGCATAAATGGGAGAAGGACCTGGCAATCCACTCCCAAGGCAATCCCGAAACAGTCAGCCATTGAAAACCCTATGAGGGTCGCTATGAGTCGGATACAGACTCAACGGCACCTAACAACAACAACAACAACAACATAACACCAATACTATTGTACCTATCCTGTGCTATGCAGGGATGGATACATGAAGTAAGAACCAAATTCCTTCACCTTTCAAAATTTTTGGCTTCCAGGGAGACTCATTAGCAAGGGCCTCTTTGTGGTATCTGGAGCCAGTTTTCTGCCCTGCTGCAGTAGTGGTTAAGTGTTGTGGTAGCTAACGGAGAAAAAGGGGGTTTCGTTTACATGCTGTGAGATCACCGCAAACCTACCTCACTGTGTTGAAACGGGACAAATGCAATAGAACGCATTGGGTAGTGTGTGTCTGATCCTGGTTTCTTGTCCCCCCCCAAATGCTGACCCCCTCTAGTTATTGTATTTGTCTGGGCTTTGTAGAACTTTACTGGGTCTCTGAGTTGGTGATTGCTAGGTGGCCTACTTTGTGTAAATATAATGTGTTGGTCTTTCTCCATGTTCTTTTGGGGTTTTATTGTTTACAAACTTCTTGTACTGAGAAAAATAGCCAAAGCATCTTTGACAGAAGGTTCTGCACCAGACAAAAGGATCTGAAACATAAGTTTGGGGGGCCCTGTTAAAGTGGGGATCTTAAACTATCTTTTTTCTTTTGTGCTCCCCTCTTTCCCTTTTTCCCATTTTGGACCAGATCTTCTGTCCTAAAAACAACTCCTATTTTGTACTCTCTTCTCCCTCAAAAGAAAACTTGCTTACTCATGCATATTTGATTCTCTACAACTCAAATGATTTATGCAAAAATTGTGAAGAAGCTAGGCACCCCTGCCCCTTGTTCTCAACCTCCTGAGTCAAGACCATTTCTTGATGCATTTCTTGATAAACATGACGCTGCTGTGTTTGCATAGATCATACCTACTTAATCTAAATCCTAAAGTAGAGAGAAGCAATTGGGAGCTTTCCATGTAGAAAGTGGGTTCAGGAGACCAGGAAAAGAGGTATGAATGTATAATCAAGTCACTCAGGAACTTTTATGCAGGTGCAAGAAACTTATGTCAAAGTGGCCACAAGATTGTTTAATAGGAGACGGACGAATGTAACTCCATGTTTACTGCTAGAAACCAAAGCTTTGTGAGAAATCTTGAATTTATGGGGAGGGTAGGGAGGGTGGGAAAGTGTGTACCTGTCTGTTCTTTCCCTGATCCCTTCTCTTTCCTGAACTGCAGAAGATTAAGCCCCTTTGGGCTCTGGTAACCCCATCACTGGGGTGTTTATTTCATGGTTGATTTTGCTGTACCTGGTACTTAACTTCCTCTTCCATTTTATCATTTTTGTAACACATGCTGACTCTTCCCTCCCCTTCTCCTTTCCCTGAGAAAAATACAATGAATAAATAAAGACTTATTGGTACTCAAACTGTTGTCTCTTTGTTAGATATTTAAGGTGCTTTTCCTAGCCCTTAATTTCCACCTTCTTGGCTTGGGACTCAAGTCATACAAGAACCATTAAGTTTTTCTGCTCACCACTTTGGAATGAATCCTGAAAGTTCAGTTCTCATAGCACCTCATTACAGTGGATTTTGTTTCTAGTTAAGGCCTCTTGTCCTTTCCTTGGAGGCTCCCACATTCAAGAGGGGATTAGAGGCTTGGCATGCATAAGAATGGGGTTGCCTATGTCACTGGCTGGGATGAAAGGATGGGGCCATGGTTTGGGGCAGGAGACCCTAATAATACTTGGTCTACTACTCCTCAAAGCCCTTTGCAAATCTTAATTAACTCCTTGAAGCATCCCGAGAAGGAAAATGCCAAACAGAACTGGAGAAATTGAGGCTAAAAGAATCAAGGACTATAAACCAACATTTTATTTGGGCTAAAGTTGGCTACTCTAATGAACATTTGATTTTTAAATATTTTCTCCCTAAGGGAAGATTAAAAAAAAACACCTTTGATTAGAGATAAACCAAGTTATTAAAGTACAAAGAGAAACTATTAAATATATCTTCAAACTCTGGCAACATTAGCAGAGCAAGGGGTAGAAGTTTCATGTATCTTTTATGACCCCTAAACTAATTGTACCAAGAACCAAAGTTGACAGTGGAAGCTCATACAGCAGCAAACAACTAGTGATCTTTCTGCAAAATTGCTAGGTTGAAACTTTCTCCCCATGTCAAAATCGAAAGATGAGTGTAACACTACTAATGGGTCGTTTACTCACCTCCAAGCTTCGTTTAATCGTCTTACTGTCCATTAAAAAATTTAACCTTTTCACCAGAAAGACTGGAAGACACAACTAAGGATAACCATTGCAACGTGTTTTCCTTGCCCTGTGTCTTTAAGGCTGCAAGGCAAAGTGAGCTAGAAGGTTCGCTAAAAATTGTGAAATTCTATTTCACTCAAAATATACAGGTGGAAATTGCTTTATGCTCTAAAAGAAATAATACTTGCATCAGATACTGAACATTCTGCTTTTATTGAGAAAAAGGACCTACCAATTTATTCTGTGAGTCAGTGCCTAAAAGTCCAGCAAGGTTTGGTACCCAGCTAATGTCCTCGATATTTCTACTTTGGTTCATTGTAGCCTGTTATTTTAGAAGTGATTCTTACAATAACGCTGTCTCTGGCCTTCTCCCTTTTTTGAGTTCATTTAGGTGGGTTTTGGGAATACGCAAATCATAGGTTTCTTAAATCAGGCCCAAATGGACCGATATTCAGTGTGTCAGTAAGAGTGATCAGGGCGAAGATCCTCTTCCCAAGAGATTAAATTCAACAAATGAAACTCAATATAGAAAAATATAGTGTTTAAGACTAAGCAGGGCTTCTAACGAAACCCCAGTTCTGCGGCCCCCGCAAAGGGAAGGCCCTGCAAGCAGAAGCTGCCTTACCCCATTTCTCAGCAGACTACCATCAGCAACGGAGAAGTTTCTCACTTTCTGAAGTGGGATTCCCTCAATTTTTGCCCTGTGGTACATTCCCGCAGCACATTTCCCAGTGGCCTCCCAATCTGGATCAATCGACCTCCCTGCTCCCTCTGCTGGACCGGACCCCACCTTCCGCCTCTTGCTTTCCCACACAAGGCCTGCCACAACGCCACCCGCCCGACTAGGTCACGTAAGCTCTGCTTCCACCGGCGTTTCGTTCACGCCCCGCGGGAGCGAGCACCAATGGCAGACCCAGAGTGCTCGCGCCGCTCCTCCTTCTGCCTCCCGGAGGGAGGTGGGGTTCCGCCCACTGGGTATCGGAAGGGGCGTGTCTCGGCGCCCAATGAATACGTCATCTTTCAACGCCAGGTTGTGAGGAAGTGTCAGCACACTGGAGCAGTTGGAATACGCCCCGCACAGCCGCACTGGCCCTGAGCAGAAGGAAAGAACTAGAAGACAGATAACTGGGCGAGAAAGCAGCTCCCGTAGAGATAAAGGTACAGCTAAGAGGAGATAATTACAAGACCACTGAGGTATGCCGTAACGGGAGCAACATCTGAAGGGGTTAGTGACTGAGAGCGCAGAATGGGAAATGGTTTGGGGGAAGACAGAGTAGGATGATGCAGGGAATGAGCAAGATGTAGGCACCATGATGTGACAAGAAGCCGACTTGGATAGTCACAAGAGGTAAGTTCAGATAATCAGGAAAAGAAAATGGGAGCGAGGGCCACAAAGCCAGGAGAACTAAGCAAAGGCTGCTTGCCCCCAAAGATTCCATTGGCTTCTACAGCTCAGGGTGGTGAAAAATTAGACCAGTGCCTTTGTATTCTGATGTTGGCTGCTTCCCACAGTCCAGGTGAAGCTCAAGAAGTCCGCTGTAGCCCGGCGCGGGCCAGAAGGAACACAAGTGCGAGGCCAGAGGTAAGCTCCATGACTTAGCGAGAGCCTGGCTCAAGGGAAAAAATAAAACAGAGAAAAGAGGCTAGGGGTGCATCTCAGTGGTAGAGCACCTGCAAAATATGCGTGAGGCCTGGGTTCAGCTCCCCAGTACTGTAAAACAACAACAAACAAACAAAAGTCAGCTGTAGCTATTTACAAGCACTGGTGACTTCTTATTATCTTTTTTTGTTTATTCAGGGTTACCTGGCTGGTGTTTTGTACTGGTGTGATTTTCTGATTGGGCAAGAACTATGTCATGGATCAAAGAAGGAGAGCTGTCACTTTGGGAACGGTTCTGTGCCAATATCATAAAGGTGAGCATTGGTCTAGAGCACCAGTTGATCTTTTAGACCGTTGGGTAATCTTGTGTGAAAACTGTTATTAAAGTTCAGCAACCCATGATGTTAAGTGGAATTTAGCAATGGAACCAAAGTGTCTTAGAATTGTTAAGTAGCTTCCAGGTCTGTATTTCTAGTTTGTTACTCTTCCAACCGACATTTTCAGGTAAACCAGAGCCTCCCAATATCATTGGGCAACACAGACTGTTAGGTTTTTCTTTTTCTTTTTCTTTTCCTTTCTTTCTTTTTTTCCTCTGTGGTACTTGAGAGTTGAACCCAGGACCTCACACGTACTTTGCAAGTGCTCTACCATTGTGCTGCACCCCTAACCCATTTTTTAAATTTTTTAGTTCAAGTCAGGGTCTTGCTAAGTTTTACAGGCCACATCTAGCCTCAAACTTGTAATCCCTCCTCTTCCGCTTCCCATGTCATTGGAATTATAGGCATGCATCACCGTGCATGGCAGGTTTTTCTTATAGAGAACTAAAATTTATTCCCTTGGAATTTTGACCTATTGTTCCATGTACTATTCGTGTATTCTTTGCTTTCTTTGATGTAGCAATATAGTATAATGGTTAAGAGTTTGGGCTCTGGAGGTAGACAAGCATGAGTGAAAGTCCTGTTATTTATTAACCCTGGGACTTTAACAATGTTCGAGCTGTAATGGGGATTAAATGAAATATATTTATAAATCACTTAACACAATATCTAGCAGTTATTAACTACTGTTATTGGAGTGGTTTTTCAGTAGTTTGAAGACTACGGTTAATCACTATTTCCCACACACTCCTTGCATCCCCAAATTTTCTCTCAAGTGTTTCTCTAGGAATTACAACAATATTATATCCTCAGCCTAAAACAACTTTGAGATTGATGCCAGTCACCTTGGTTTTATTTTTTAGCCATAGACTGTCAGGCAGCAGGTAGCAGCAAATTTATGAATTAGTAAGCCTTATCCCACCCCCCACATCCTCATGTACAAATACCAAGTGATCTCAAGCAGGCCAGGAAATGGAAAGTGGGACACAAAAGTGAAAAATGTTGGAGAGGCCCAGCATCTGAAATTACTTTTTTCTTTTTCTCTTTCTTTTCTTCTTTCTTTCCTTCTTTCTTTCTTTCTTTCTTTCTTTTTTTTTTTTTTTTTTGAGACAGAGTCTAACTCTGTACCTGCGGCTCAGCTAGGACTTGCTGTGTAGCTCAGAGGCTGGTCTTGAACTCTCCATTCTCCTGCCTTAGTCTCCCAAGTGCTGGGATTATATGCATGTGCCACCATTACTCGCTCCCAAATGGACAGCCTTCAAAGAAATACAAATGAGTTATGGCCTTGGTACACACCTATAATCCCAGTGACTTGGGAGGCTGAGGCAGTTGGATTGTGCATTCAAGGCAGAGGCAGCTTGCACAACTTAATGAGACCCTATCTCAAAATAAAAAAAAGGGGGGCTAGAGGTGCAGCTCAGTCATAGAGCACTTGCCTAGCAGGGATTTTATCTTAGTTCAAACCTTGAGATGTAGTGTCCCTTTTTGTCCCCAAAGAATATGAGATTGGTTCACCATTTGTCTTCTTATTCCATAGGCAGGCCCAGTGCCCAAGCACATCGCATTCATAATGGATGGAAATCGTCGCTATGCCAAGAAGTGCCAGGTGGAGCGACAAGAGGGCCACTCACAGGGCTTCAACAAGCTGGCTGAGGTTGGTGTGGGTGGCAAAACCCAAAGTGAACAATCTTAAAATTGGATTATAGCTAGAAAATGAGGCCTTGAGTTTGCTCTTTGAGGATGCTTTTTATAACTGTTTTCTTCTTGCTAGCTATGTGTCTGTTTTCTTCTTGCTAGCTATGTGTCTCCTATTGACATTAACAAAAAAATTCATCACAAAATATTAGAAATAAGAACAAAATTGATTCATCTTGCATTAATAAGTTAACAGTTTTTATTATTCTGTGCTCCTTCCAGTCCTTATGGTATGTTCTACGTTCCTAACATTTATAGAATTGCATCTGAGCTCTGATAACTTTTTACTTGACGTTTTGTCAGGTATTTTTCCAAGTTAATATATATCCTTTCTAACTATGCTTTAATGACATAGAGAATTTTATCATGAAAATCTTACAGAATTTGTTTGGCTGATCCATTGTTATTGAACATTATAAATAGTGCTGTTTTAGCTGGGTATGGGATTTCACACCTGTAATATCAGCAATCAGAAGGCTAACGCAGGAGAATTGTGAGTTCATGGCTAGCTTAGGCTACATAGCAAGACTTTGTTTCAAAAAAAAAAAAAACAAACAACAAACCAAAAACGAAAGAAAAGAAAAATCCTGGGAATGGTAGTGCATACCTGTAATCCCAGCACTCAGGAGGCTGAGGCAGGAGAGTGGAGAGTCTGAGGCCAGTCTGGAATATATAATAAAACCTTGTCTCAAAACAAAAACAAAAAGAAACAAAAGGAATTAAAACAAAGCAAAACTAAACGAAAGGTTTTTTTGTTTTTTTGTTTTTTTTAAAAAAAAACCAACTCAAAAAACTAAATAGTGCTCTGTGAGGATAAATGCTTAGAAGTGATATTTCTGGAACAAAGATTGGGTGACTTTGTCAAGACTGAGGGGTTTCTTAGGATGCAGGCTTTTTCATACTAAAAGTGGGGAAGTTGACAGGCCAACCAGTATGTCATTCTACACAAAGGCCATGAACATTTTATGGTTTTAATGCATATTGCAAATTTGAAAACATTAAATTTAACAAAAAGAATGGAATATGACAATCTTTGTGAAATTTTTTTTTTTTTTGAGGTCCTGGGGATTGAACACAGGGCCCCATTCATGCTAAACACTTCCTGTACCACTGAGCTACTCTTCAGCTCTGTATGAAACTTTTTTTTTCTGTTTTTGAAGCAAAGTTAGTGAGTTTATTAAGTAGGAATAAGATATAGTACACATTGTATGTTTAAGCATGGGTGTTCAGAAAGACACTGAAGAACAATAGTACACATCCAAGACGTGGATGAAAGAGAGTTGCCTGAACTTTTAAGAGCAGTGGAAATATGGTATGTAGTCCACAGTCGCAGTGTCCTGGCAAAGAACATGGCCTGATGTTAGGGCAGTAATTTTGTTGTGCCTTGAGTAAGTGACAGTGGGGTACTCTAGAAATCTTCAGTTGTATTGATCCCTGCTTCTCTTTTGTAACTACGTAAAAGCCAATTTTGCCTACTGCTTAGAAGCTTAAGTTATGGGTCACTCAGAACTCATTGATATGGGTAAGTTCTTAGCCTGGTTGTAAAGAAAAAGGAAGAGAGGAAAGAAAAGGAAGGAAGAAAAGATGGAAGGAAGGAAAAGAAAAGAAAGAAGAAAAGAAAACTCATTGGCATCCTTACTCTGCCACTTTCTGACTCTGTGACCTGAAGTAAGTTATACAGCTTCCCTTTGCCTTGGTTTCTTCATCTATAAAACAGAGTGAACAATAATCTGTTTTAGGAGATCATGTGAAGATTATGTGAGATGGCACAATGAAAAGCATAAAGCATAGATGATGAAAAGGAAGCAGTCAAAAAATTGAAGCTGTTGTTGTTAGCCACGGATTCTGACCCAGGTGTGCCATCCAAGGTGGCTGCCTTGCAAGGTCATTAGAGCATCAGCCAATTCAGATGTCAGGTTCTCACCTGTATTTTCCTAAGGTGTTAGTGGATTTGCTTGATTTTGTTCATTAGAGAGGTAGCTCTGCAACTTGTTTCTGTTTGAATGTCTTTTGTCCTCTGCCTTTAACCTCCAGCTCGCCATCTCAGCATTGTTATTTTCAGCTCTAGCTTATTCTTCACTCTTAGTGGTAATTGGTTAGAACCACCTAAAAGGACTGAAGTATGATTTCCATTCTTTGTTGTTTCGTTTTATTGTTTTTTAGTGGTGCCTGCAATTGAACCCAGGGCCTTGGGTATGCTAGGCAAATGCTTGTACCACTAAGCTATAAATCCCAGCCCTAAGTTACAGAGGAGTTTGTTTGTTTGTTTGTTTGCTTGAGACAGGCTCTTGCTGTGTTACCCAGGCTGGCCTTGGGCTCATGATTCTCCTGTAACAAGTCCCTTTGTTTGCTTGAGACAGGCTCTTGCTATGTTGCCCAGACTGGCCTTGGGCTTATGATTCTCCTGCCTCAGCCTCCTGAGTGCTGGGCTTATAAGCACACACCACCCCTCCCAGAAGTTATAGATTTTTGCCATGGTTCTTCAACTTTTGGAGCCTGTTTTATCATCTATAAAGTGGACATGAAAACAGTAATGCTACTTGTAAGTGGCAAATGCTATTTTTACATAGGAAATGAAATGAAATAATGTAGGTGAAAACTCTGCCAATTATGAAATGCTACACAGCTATCCAGTTGCTGCTTTTATTCTTTTAGCAGCCTCTCTGTCTACCAGAATAATGAAGTTATGCTGTAAATAATAATACCTTATGTTTTTGTATCATATATTAATCACTTTATCAGGGATGGATTGTGATCCCTTTTTACAGATAAGGAAACTTAGGACCAGAGAGGTTAAATGATTTGCCTATGGTCCTGTAACAAGTCCCTGATAGAGTCAGGGGCTAGAACATAGTTCTTTACTTTCTAAGTGAAGAGTTCTTTCAGGTAAACCACAATGGCTGGATATAGTGGTATTCACTAAGATTACGTATTTCAGTTTTTTAGATGGTGACTTTCTGCTTATTTGGTTCATTATCCTAACATAAGCAATGACATTACCATAGCGTTTCCTAGGTTTGAGGAGGAGAAGTCTGTCTGCCACCTCCAACTCTGAGCCAGGACTGAAACATCTCTTATTTGCTTCCCATTCTTTCTGTATCCTAGTTCTTTGCTTTTTCCCCTCTCAGACTCTGCGCTGGTGTTTGAACCTGGGCATCCTAGAGGTGACGGTCTATGCATTCAGCATTGAGAACTTCAAACGTTCCAAGAGTGAGGTTGATGGGCTACTGGATCTGGCGCGGGAGAAGTTCAGATGCTTGATGGAAGAACAGTAAGATGCTGTCCAAGGGGAGAATGTGTTCTTCTCTGACTTCCAGTCTTTCCCTAGCCCTTTACAACTCTGTTATCATAGGCTTACTTAAGGGACTTTAAGTCCATTTATTTATTTATTTTTGTATTTTTGAAACAAGGCCTTGCTATGTAGCTCAGGCTGGCCTTGAACTCAATGATCTTCCTGCCTCAGCCTCCTGAGTGCTGGGATTATAGGTAAATGCCACCATGCTTTGCTATTATGTCTTTTTTTTTCCCCCCCAAGTCTTTTTGATGTTAGATCTCTTTGGGGGCAAGTATCAGAAATGCAAGGTAGTTTTTCTTTTTCTTTCTTTCTTTCTTTCTTTCTTTTTTTTTTTTTTTTTTGTGGTAGTTGGGGGATTGAATGCAGGGCTGCATGCATGCTTAACAAGTGCTCTACCACTGAGCTGCACCCCCATCCTATTTTTTACATTTATTTTGAGACAGGGTGTCCCTAAGTTACACAGGCTGCCTCAAACTTGAAACTTGCAATCCTCCTGCCTCTGCCTCCCAAGCTCCTGGAATTACAGGCATGCACTGCTGTGCCCAGCATTTATTTGAGGATACTGACATATTTTACACAGTTTAAGGAAAAGTACAGCCAGCCTCAAGCAAAACTGAAACCAGGAATTAAAATCTATTTGGTAGAGCATTTTAATATATTTTCTTCCTCCTTTCTTCTGTAGATCAACTTTCTCTGCTTCAAGAGAGTAGTCTACAATGAACTAAATCCCATCCTTGGCCCACTCTCAATCAAATTTCTACTCCACCACCAATAAATCATGTCTAGAAGGGTGGAGGGAAACCTGAGGAAGTCATTTTCTGCTACACTGCGATCCTAGAAAGTTACTATACTCCCCATGCATAGACTCTTGGGGAGTCTGGGATGATGCATAAGAGATCTCTGTGGGGAAGGATCAGCACCATTCATAGCTGTAGCTTCAGTCCCATTCTTAGCTGTTGCTAAATTAGGCTTAATTTAGGAAGCGAAGCCAGAAAGGGCAAAGAGGAAGTTTGATGGAGATTGTTTGCTTCAAAGTATGGATACCTCTCCATCCAGAGTTGCTCAGAAGTCTTCATTAAAACTATTGTGTGCCCCGCTTCTTCCTACTCCAGGACTAGGAAGATGAGAGAACAGAGACTAGAGTTCCAATGGAGTTGGGCCCAGAAGAACCTTCTAGGACGCTGGTTATGTTACCTTTGTCCCTGTGTGGGTCAGAGTGATGAGAAGCGGACCAGGTCTCCTTCTGTCTATTTTAGGGTGGTGAGATCTTGGGCAAAAGACATTGCTACCTGGTTCCTAGCAGTCCCCAGGCAGGTCAGAGCTCACACCCAGGAGGCTGAGGATGGAGGCATGGGGGGCACATCCCAAGTGTTCAGATTCTTCTGCAGTGCATGCTGATCTTACCTTTTTTGGTGGTGGAGGCAGTCCTTGGGTATCGAACCCAGAGCCTTGTGAATCTTAGGCAGTGGTTCCACCACTAAGCTACACCCCAAGAACTTTTTTATTTTGAGACAGGGTATTGCTAAGTTGTACAGGCTGCCTCTAGACTTGAATTCATAACCCGTCTGCCTCTGCCTCCTGAGTTGCTGGGATTACAAGCATGTGCCTTGGCACCTGGCTTAATTTTATCTTTTTTAAGTGCTTACTGTGTGCTAGGCCTTTAGTCTAAGATGTATTCTCATTACTAGCCACATTGTCCCATGAGAAGATATTATGAACCTAATTTTAGAGGGAAGAAAGTAAAAACCAGAGAAGTTAAGGCATATATCCTGGGTCACACAACTGTCACACATATATCCTGGGTTACGCTGCCAACGTGAACCCCTGGGTCTTTTTTTCTCCAGAGCCAAGTTGTTTTCTAATACACACTGTGTGCCAAGAGATAGGAGGTATTCTTAGAATTGCTGCAAATCAAAATGTATGACAGGAAAGATACTCCTGAGATTTCTTTAATTAGTCAGTCATAGGGAAAACAGTTTTATGAAGTCTTAGCTCGAGCAAGAGTAAACCTCACAGGTGCTTTTCCAACAATGTGACACACAATCCTAGAATTCTGAGGAGTGGGTTTTGGGAGGAGAACCCAATGACAGAAGCTGGGCGTGATGGCCTGTAATCCCAGCACTTGGGAGGCTGAGGCAGGAGGATCTTGAGTTCTAGGCCAGCCAGCACTGTGTAATAAGATTTTTTTTTTTAAGACCCAATAACATTAGATGTAGGGGGGCTCATTTGATTTGCTTTTGTCTACTTTATGAAATGAGCTTCAATATAGGATTGATTTTAAAAAAGGATTCTTTGGCTAAAGAAAAGTTTGAAAACCACATGGTTAGTTTAGTTTCATCATTTGGGTAATTAAACCCCAGTGAAGAGAAGGAAAGTGCTTGCCTGTGGTTACAGCATGCTGGTAGCAAAGCTAGGTTGGGAACCCAGATTCCTCCGGCTCTTCCAGGGTTTTTACAGCTCCTTCTGTACAAATTTCACCAAAGTCCTGCATCTGCTATCTGAAAATAAGCACTCTTCATGTACCTATTCTCAGTTGGCAGAAGCACATGAAGATAAAATGACAGGGATGGTTGTCACCCCTCATTTACAGATCTGGGGGGTTTGAGGGTGGATAGACACTGAGCTCAGAGAAGCTAAGTGTTTATGCAAGGTCAACAAGTAAGTGGGGGTAGTTGGCCTTGTATCTAGGTATTCGAATTTTGCCTTGATTTGACTATACATTTATCTTCTATAATTCTAGTAGGTTCTCAAAAACAGGTGATTAGATCATGCTTCAGAACCCTGAAGAAATGTGGATGTAGGTTATATAGGGTGGATAGGCTATGGATGTGGCCTTCAGCTTTGGATCAATGACCCCTACCCTACAGTATTAAGATCCCACTTCCCAAACATGAAGCACTGAGTTTTTGCATAGTATTTCCAGGAGAGAGAAGTTGGGTGGCTGAGAGTGAATTCATACTCTGTGCAGTTTAGGAGTTATTGTGTGGAAGCAGGATAATACCAAGATTTAGAGGACTGGCTCTGTAGCTAGACTCCCTGGCTGTCCATACACCAGCTATCTGAACAAATTATCTAACTTCCCCATTCCTCAGTTTCCTTGTCTGTAAAATGGAAATAATTGTGGTATGTACCTTAAACATTATTGTAAGGATGGAATGTGTTAGTGCATGTAAAGCTCTTACACCACCACCTGGCACCTAGGAAACATAATTAACATTAGCTGTCACTGTTACCATATTTTACTGGAATATAACAAATGTAATTAATAATACAGCTCCTGCCGTAGTGTAGTTTACTCCCTTACTAAACAGGGGAGGCATATCACAGAATATGTAAAATACAATGTGCATTGAGGACACCTGAGGTGGTGTGATGTGTAGTCAAGAGTTTAGGTTTTCAAGGCAGGCGGACCTGGGGTTCAAACCAGACATAGCACATGATAACTACATGACTTTGGATAGTTCCTATCTCACTCTCTAGTCTGAGCCTCAGTGCTATAGTAAACTCCTTTCCGAGTATTGAGGGATACAGTGCGATAATACACATAGAACAGTGTCTGACACAGGAAAGCGCTCAGAAGGTCGTATTTGGTTTTTATCTAAGCACTCTGCCCTCTTTGGCTCAGCAGGTGCTTTGTCCCAATGATGCCTCCTTTTTCCCTTACCAGGGAGAAACTGCAGAAGCATGGGGTGTGTATCCGGGTCTTGGGCGATCTACATTTGTTGCCCTTGGACCTCCAGGAGCTGATTGCACAAGCTGTACAGGCCACTAAGAACTACAACAAGTAAGTTCTCAGATTTCCCCTCTGAGATCTATATCAATCTTTGATTCCTTGCTGGTTTTACAGAGATATCTAGGGCTTTCCTTGGTCTATATTTGGTACAAGAGGCAATGAGGGAATAGATTAGAACACTTAGAGACTTCCTCTTTTCATCTGTAGGGCAGTCTAGAGATGCCACTGCAATACCATGTTGTATGTGTGTACACTTACACTTAGGTTTTCTCATTTACCCACCCTAGCTCCCTGAATACGTATGTATGTACACATACATACGTTTTTAATAGGAGTAGGGATAAGAATGTAGCGGCCATAATCCTTGTGTCTCTAAAGACAGATCCTTCAAGAAATTATTCTTCCATCCCATTCCTTTAACACCTGGACATTATGACCTTGGGAGGTTGTACAGGTGCAGAGGGGAATTGAGTTCAATAATCCAAAATCCATTATATGTAGCTTTGGGATGTAATATGTGTTTATCAGTGTGTTTATTTTACATCAAGTCTTCTTCCCTTTCTCCTTTGCTTGTGCTAATATCACAGTGGATTCACATCCTCTGTAAGCTGGTTGGCAGTAGAAGCTGGTTAGGAAGGCAATAAAGACTGGTTAGTATTTTTCTTATAAAACCAATAACATGTTCATTCCATGAAATCTTGTTGTTGTTAGGTGCTGTTAAGTCAGGTCTGACTCATAGTGACCCTATGTACAACAGAACAAAACATTCCCTGACACTGTGCCATGCCTGGCATTATGCCAGTGCTTCTCTGCTGTTCATAGGGTTTTGAATGGCTGATTGTTTCAGGATTGTTTGAGGAGTGGGTTGCCAGGTCCTCCCGCTTTTGTGGTGCTGGGGATCAAACCTGGGACCTCAGAGAGTGCAGACCAACACTCTACCAACTGAGCTAAACCCCAGCCCCTCAAGAAGTCTTGGAAAGCACAAAACAACTCACAGTCTCACCTTTCAGAAATATGCACAGTTAACATTTGGCAGGTGTGTATGCTTATAGGGAAGGACTGCTCCATAATCAGGGACTTCAATCTTCAGTCCCTGCTCTACTTTGGTAAATTATTCTGTTCTCTCCTCAGGTGTTTCCTCAATGTCTGCTTTGCATACACGTCCCGTCATGAGATCACTAATGCTGTGAGAGAGATGGCCTGGGGAGTCGAGCAAGGCCTACTGGATCCCAGGTAGCCTGGGTTGTTTAAAATGGTAACTGATAAGGAGGTATAGGCATGCACCAAATGTTAAAACTCCTCCTGTACCATATACTTGTCCAGAAGGAAAATCAAGGGTGCACATGGAAAAATTTGGGGAGGTTCCCTGAAACACAGAGGTTAGGATCAGCTTATTACAGCTTCAGAATTTTTCTTGAGTTTGCTACATACTAAGAAATGCCTAAGAAACAGCAAAATACATGTCAGGCCTTCCCATTCAAGAAGAAATGACATCCTCCTTGCCCTTTGGCAGTACTTTTCCAAGAATGATTTTTCAAGAATGCACATTGCTTGGGGAGAGTCTTTGCATCTCAGTGTTATAATTCCATACAAGATTGAGAGATTTTTCAAAAATAGAAGATTGTTAATCATTAGCAACAGAGTGGAATCCTAACAGAGCTGGGAGAGACTTTTGAAGCCATTTATTTGGTCCCTCTCATGTTATTAGTGTAACTTTGGTAATATTCTTGTTGTTAGGTGCCATCAAGTCGGTATCCAACTCATAACGACCTTATGTACAACAAATGAAACACTATTGTCAGTGTTTCTCTGCTATTCATAGGGTTTTCAATGGCTTATTGTTTTTTGGGAGTGGGTTGCTGGGGCCTTCTCTCCTGGTAATATTACTAAACTAACAATAGCAGTAGTAAAATAATAATAGTAAAAAATGACCCAGGCAATGTGCTATGTTCTACATTTTACCAGGTCATTAGCCTCATATATGAGAGATTTAAGTCTTTTTGTCCATTTTATAAGTTAGAAAACTAACAGCATTGAAATAACTTACCCAAGGTCATTCTACTGATAAGTGCCAGAGCTGGGATTCATATCTAAAGCTGATTCCAGAATTCTTATCTTTTATTATATGAGATCTTGGGACCCTGGAAATTTTCTGATTTTTTTTTTTTTTAGTATAATTGATTGAATGAAAACTAGATTAAAAAATCAAGAAGTTGAGCTGGATGCTGTGGCAAACACCTGTAATCCCAGCTACTCAGTGGGCTGAAGTGGGAGGATCAAGAATTCCAGGTCAGCCTGGGCAACATAATGAAACTCTGTCTCAAAAAAAAAAAAAAAAAAAAGAGGTTAAGGGTAGGGATATAATTCCACAATAGTGCACTTGCCTAGGCATGCGTAAGGCCTTGGGTTCCATCCCCAGCCCCACCAAAAGAAAAAAGAAAAAAAAAAGTTGTTCTGAGCTGGTGAGCTGGGAGCTGGGCGTGGTGGCGCACGTCTGTAATCCCAGCGGTTTGGGAGGCGGAGCCAGGAGGATTGCAAGTTCAAGACCAGAGGAAGTCTATGTAATTTAGAGACCCTGTCTCAGGAAGTAAGGAAAAAAAAAAATAAAAGGGCTGGGGGTGCAGCTCAGTGGTCCAGCACTTGCAAAGCATGCAGGCGTGAGGCCCTGGGATCAACCCCCAGTAACACACACACAAAAAACGTTGTTCCACAAGAATAGAAAAGATAAGAAGGAAAGAAAAGTTTTTTGTTTTGTTTTGTTTTGTTGTTTGGTTTTTTAGTTTGTTTGTTTTCTATATTAGGGGTTGAATCTAGAGCCTAGGCATACTGGGCTCTACCACTGAGCCTCACCCCAGGTCCCCTCCACCACTTTTTAAAAATTTTTTACAGTACTTGAGAGTTGAACCACTAACTTGTTCCTACAGACCATTTTTTATTTTGTATTTTGAGTCAGGGTCTTGCTAAGTTACAAAGGCTGCATCTAGCCTCCAACTCATGATCCTCCTGCGTCCACCTCCTGAGTCACTGGGATTACAGGCATTCACCACCATGCCCAGTTCTCCTTTTTTACTTTTTTATTTATGTATTTATTTTTAAAATTATTTATTTATTTATTTATTTAATTTTTTTTTTTGCTGTCCTGGGGGTTGAACCCAGAGCCTCACGCTTGCATGCTTTGCAAGTGCTTGACCACTGAGCTGCACTCCCAGCCCATTTTTTGTTTACTTTTTTGAGACATTGTTTTACCAAATTACACAGACTGCCTCTGATCTTGAACTTGCGATCCTCCTGCCTCCACTTCCCGAGCTGCTGGGATTACAGGCATGCGCCACTATGTCTGACTTTTATTTTTTGTTTTGAGACAAGGTCTCAGTATACAGCCCAGGCTAGCCTCAAATTTGGGATTATCCTGCCTCAGGCTCCCAAGTGCTGAGATTACATCCCTGTGCCACCATGTCTGCAAAAAAGACAGTTTTTAAGGCTTCTTTATGAATACTTCTCTTCACTAACAGCTGAGAAATCTTTCTGTGCCACTTACTTCATTCATTTAGTCAATCATTTATTGAACACATTTTGTTGGTTTGGATTTATTTGGTTTTGTTTTTTGCAGGGTTTTGAGACAGGGTCTCACTACGTAGCCCAGGCTAGCCTCGTACTTGTGATCCTCCTGCCTCAGCCTCAAGGGTAGGGATTATGGGAATGTGCCATCACACCCAGCCTTCAACAAAGTTTTTTGTTTTGTTTGTTTTTGGGTTTTATTTATTTTTATTTTTATTTTTTTGGAGGTATACTAGGGGCTGAACCCAAAGCCTTGCTCATACTTTACAAGTGCTCTACCACTGAGCCACACCCCCAGCCACTTTTTTATTTTTTTATCTTAAGACAAAGTTTTGCTAAATTACTCACGCTGTCTCTGGGCTTGAACTCATGATCCTCTGCCTCTGCCTCCTGAGCCGCTGGTATTATAGGCATGCACCACTACACTTAGTCTTGTTTTTGTTTTTGAGACAATGTCTTGCTATATAGTCCAGCCGGGCCTGGAACTGACTGTGTAGACCAGGCTGTCCTCAAATTCCTATCAGTCCTTCTGCCTTAGCCTCTCAAGTGCTGGGACTACAGGCATATACCCCCATGCCCAGCTCAACAAATATTTTAAGTGCCCACCATAGATAGGCACATTGCTGTACATAGGAGATACAGTGGTAAGAGTAAAGATACATACTTTCGGTCTTGTGGAAGTCTGGTAAAGGAAACAGATATTGAGATTATATAAATAAACATAAAGTTATACAATAAGTGCTCTAAAGCAGGTGTCCCCAATCCCTAGGACAGCAGGAGGTGAGTGGCTGGCAGCCCAGCAAGTGAAGCTTCATGTGTACTCACAGCTGATCCCCATATTTGCATTACCACCTGAGCGCCACCTCTTGTCAGTGGAAAAAGTGTCTTCCACAAAACTGGCCCCTGGTCCCAAAAATGTTGGGGACTGCTGCTATAAAAGTATTGGTCCATGGTACCACCAGGATTTATAAGAGGAATGGACCTGGTGGGAAAGGCCCAGGAAATATGAGACTTAGAAGAATAAAAGTAGTAACTCGGGAACGAGGCAGGAGTATGAGGAGCTCCTTGGTTGCAGAGACTGGTGAAATTAGAAAGCATGTGGAAAAGAGCCTGAATTATGGTAGTGGTGCAGGAATGGACAGAGCAAGCTGCACCAAGAACTACAAAGCAGGTAAAATCTTGGACCCAATGGACTGACTCTGGGGCAAGGATGTGTTAAGAGTGACCCAGGGTTTTTAACAGTGGACAGTGGTACCTTTCACTATGCTAGGAAACCCTGGAAAGGATCCAATTTAAGGAACATGGCCAGAAATTTGGTTTTGAATATACTGTGGGTGTTGAACAGAGATGTTAGGTCAGCAGTTGAAAGGGGTCAAGACTGGAGATACTACCGTGGAGGTCATCGGTGTGTAGGGTAATGGAGGTGAGGAGGGCATGAAGGAGCTAAAGAGTCTCCTGTGAGAAGATGAGAGGGCCAAGGATAGGGCTTAGAGAAACTGCTTTTACTAGCTAGAAGCCAAGAAAGGAGGGAGTTTGTTGGCACAGGTTGGGGAGGGGTGTGGGCACCGGTGGGAGCAATAGTGTCAGTGCTCTGGAGGGGTCAGTGAAGTTGTAGATTGAAGACTCGCTGATGGGGAAACAATTAAGATACTAGTTAAGTGGTCAGAGGTAGGGAGCAGTCCAGAGAATGAGGTAGAAGAGGGAAATATAGCACTGGGGTTGTAGCTCAGTGGTAGTGCACTTGCCTAGCATGCTTAAAGCCCTAGGTTCAATCCCCAACACCAGCTGGGCACCATGGCATGTGCCTGTAATCCCAACAACTCAGGGGAGTGAGGCAGGAGAATCATGAGTTCAAGACCATAGGTAGCCTCCATCATTTAATGAGACCTTGTCTCAAAATGAAAAATTAAGAAAAGGCCTGAGGGTTCAGCTCTGGTAGGGCACTTGCCTAGCATGCACAAGGCCCTGGGTTCATCCCCTACTCCTGAAAAAAAATTATTCAAAACATATTAAGTATATAGTACAGCATAAGAAACAATTACAAAATTACGCCCAAGCTAAGAATTAGAAAATCACCGTTAACTTGCATCTATTTATATTCTTCTTTTCTTTTTGGTTTGTTTTTTTTTTTAAGGGCCTTGTATATGATAGACCAGTACTCTACCACTGACCTGAACCCTCAGGCCCTTTTTAAATTTTTCATTTTCAGACAAGGTCTCATTAAGTTACAGAGGCTGCCTCTGGCCTTGAACTCATGATCCTCCTGCCTTACCCTTCTGAGTCTGTGGGATTATAGGCATGTGCCATCATGCCCAGCTTGTCCTTGCATCTTATTCAAACCCCAGTTCATAGAATGATGTGTGGCTTTTTAGACTTTTTCTATGTATACGTATATGTGTATGTATAAGTGTAAAGTTATTTGTGTATGTTTTTCACATTGTGTGTTTTATAAAACTTCCTTTTTTCCATGTAATATTACATTTTGGACAGCTTTTCTAATCAGTGCCTTTAGGTTTATCTTTTCATTTGTTTTTGTTATTTTGGGTTTTTTTAGGCAGGTTTTTTTTTTTTTTTTTTTTTTTTTTTTTTTTTTTTTTTTTTTTTTTTTTTTTTTTTTTTTTTTTTTTTTTTTTTTTTTTTTTTTTTTTTTTTTTTTTTTTTTTTTTTTTTTTTTTTTTTTTTTTT
>VMDO01014816.1:15111-33520 GCA_007922755.1 Pedetes capensis | reverse complement strand
CTAGCCCTAGGTTTATCTTTATTAAAATTTAAAAAACCAAGCCAGTCGCGGTGGCACACACCTGTAATCCCAGCTGCTTGGGGGGCAGAGGCAGGAGGATCGCAAGTTCAAGACCAGAGGCAGTCTGCATAATTTGGCAAGACCCTGTCTCAAAAAAGTTAAGAAAATGCGCTGGGGGAGTAGCTCAGTGGTCCAGCACTTGCAGGGCATGCGAGCACCAGGCCCTGGGTTCAACCCCCAGTACCACATACACCAAAAAAAAAAAAAAGTTGCATACTGTTTCATCAAATTGCTGAGTCATAGGGTTTGTATTTTGTTTTATTTTTATTTTGTTTTTTTCTTTTGCAGTACTGGGAGATGGAACCCAGGGCCTCACATATACTTTGCAAGTGCTCTACCACTAAGCTGAACCTCCAGCCCATTTTTTACTTTTTATTTTGGGTCAGGGTCTCAGTGAGTTACACAGGCTGCCTCTGACCTTGAACTTTCAATCCTCCTGCCTCAGCCTCCCAAATCTCTGGGATTACAGGTGTGTGCCACAGCGCCCAGCCATTTTTATGCATTTGAAAAAACAGGATGTTTTAAATGAAAGACAACATACATTCTTGAGGGTGCATCTGGTATTATACTTGTAACTAAGTGACTATGGGAAAATTATTCATCTTCTCTTAGCCTCAGTTTTATTGTCAATAAAATGAAGTTAGAGGCCAGGTGCTGTGACACACACCTGTAATCCCAACAATTCTCAAGGCTAAGGGAGGAGGATTGTGAGTTCAAGGCCAGCAGCAGCCTGCACAGCTTAGGGAGACCCTGTTTTAAAATAAAAAGATAAAAGGGGACTGGGTGGTATAGCTCAGTGGTAGAACACTCAACTAGCATCCCTGAGGCCTTGGGCTCAGTGCTCCAGTAGTGGAGGGAAAAAAAAAATTTAGAAATACCTTATGTAGTCGTGAAGATTTAAAATCATTCATAGGGCTAGGGATGTAGCTTAGTGGTAAAATGCTTACCTAGCATGTGTGAGGTCTTAGGTTCAATCCTTAATTCCACACACACACAAAAAAAAGAAAGAAAAAAAAGAAATCATTTGTAAATATAGTAAATGTTTGTTGAAGGCCTTCTCTGTACCAAGTACAGATGGTATTTGATGATGGTTTATAAACTGGGAAGCATTATGCATGAAGTTCACCAAGAGACTACTACAAAAAGAGCCTTGTGCTTCTGTCTCCTGATCACCTTAGTGATATCTCCGAGTCTCTGCTTGATAAATGCCTCTATACCAACCACTCTCCCCACCCGGACATCTTGATACGGACTTCTGGAGAAGTGAGGCTGAGCGACTTTTTGCTCTGGCAGGTAGGTGGTTTCCGAGCACCGCTATGTTTGTGTTGAGTTGAACACTGAGACCACACCCACAGACTGGGTGAGAGTGGTTCTCCGCCCTCCCAGCCATGCCCCAGAGAACTTGGGGCAGTTGGTGTAAGATCTGGAGAAGTGTCTTCAGGCTGCCTGGTGACTCTTGCTTTTACTTCCTCATCTGACCCTGGCTTTGTCAGCCTGTGTTGTTCTTGCTTTCCAAAGAGCAAGGCATTCAGTGTAAAATGAAAGTCAAGTCTATCCAACCATAGTGAGAACGTCACTTGTGCCCTTGTTCAAGGAATGGGGCCTTGAATCCTTGGTAACCTGCCAGCTACCGTAGCAACTCTGGGCTAGAACGTTCCTTGTAGTTAGTATCTCTTCTTTCCAGAATGTAGGGCCACATCTATGCTAGCATGTCCTGAGGGATCTCAATTGCATACAAACCATTGAGTTTGCTCTTGCCTCTTTTCTCAGCAAAAGTGGGCCTTAATCATATCCAGCCAGGTGCAGTGGTGCACACCTTTAATCTCAGCCACTCAGGTGGCTGAGGCAGGAGGACCACAGTTCAAGGCCAGAGGCAGTCTATGTAACTTAGGGAAACCCTGTCTCCAAATGAAAAAAAAAAAAAGAAAAATGGGCTCAGGGTGTGGCCCAGTGGTAGAGCACTTGCAAAGTATGTGTGAGGCCCTGGGTTCAACACCAAGTACTGCAAAAAAAAAAAAAATCAAGTTTGTTTTTTTGCTTAAAATTCTCTACCCTGGTGACTTGGCCTCTGGTCACCATGTGGCTGGGGAAATCCCTTAAGGAGAGGTTGGAAGTAGACTCAACTTGGAAGCAGCTCACATAATAAAATCCAGAAATTGAATGGACCAAAGCCTTAAAAGTGAATAAACAGTTACTGAAGATGCTTTCAGTCTTTGGCTGTTTTGAAGGAAGTATGGTATGTATTTAATGGTTCTGTGGCCCATTCTACTGCTCACTTCACATTTGGAACATTTACTTTGGGCACCAAGATTTAAGAGATCACATTGGTGGGCTAGGAATATAGCTCAGTGGTAGAGCACTTGCCTAGCATAAGCAAGGCCCTGGGTTTGATCCCCACACTGAAAGAGAGAGGAAGAGACAGACACTGAGACAGAGACACCACATTAGTAAACTAGAGGACTTCTCATAAGAGGCCAATATAGACAGCAAGGGATCTCATGTCTTAAAAGTAATGGGCAGAGACCAGATGCAGTCTGCTAACTTAGCGAGACCCTGTTTCAAAAAGTAAAAAAAAAAAAAAAAAAAGGGCTGGGGGCACAGCTCTGTGGTTCAGCACTTATAGAGCATGCAGGCGCGAGGCCCTAGGTTCAACCCCCAGTACTGCAAAAAAAAAAAAAAAAAAGAAGTAACGGGCAGAGGCTTCTGGTTCTTGTTAGGTGCCGTTGAGTCGTGTCCGACTCATAGCAAGCCTTATAGGGTTTTCAGTGGCTGATTATTTTGGGATTGCCTCGGGAGTGGATTGCCACATCTTTCTCCCATTTTTGCAGTGCTGGGACTCAAACTCCGGACCTCAGAGACTGCAGAGCAGCGCTCTACTAACTGAGCTAAATCCCAGCCCCAAGCAGAGGCTGTTGTTGTTGTTGTTAGGTGCCGTCGAGTCGGTATCCGACTCATAGCGACCCTTTGTACAACAGGGGAAACACTATTGTCAGTGCTTCTCTGCTGTTCATAGGGTTTTCAATGGCAGGTTGATTTTTGGGAGGGGGTTGCCAGGTCCTTCCCCCAAGCCTACAGTTTCTGGCGTTCCCAGGCGGTCTCCCATCCAGGTACTAACCAGGCCTGACCCTGCTTAGCTTCCGAAATCTGACGGGATTGGATGCCACAGGGCTACTGCTGCAGGCAAGCAGAGGCTAGTGGTCTGGAAAAGGTAACAGTATATTCCCTCGGAAACAATATTGCCTTATTCCTTTTTGCTGGTAATAATGATAGTAATGAAGTCAGAAATGATTCTTACTGTATACAAATACATAGTTTATTGGCAAAGACAAACACTGAACAAGTTATTGCAGCCTTGGGAACAGGTAACAGGCAATTCTAAGCTAGCTTTCAAATATTTGAAAGAATGTCAGTTTGAAGAAAAAACAAACTTTTTCTAGAGAAAATACTTGGGAACTTGGTAGTAGTTATGGAGAAGGTGACATTGGTTTAGCATAGTAAGCTATTTGACAACTAAAGTTACTCCTTGAGACACTGAATTCTTCACCTCTTAAGGTATGAAGCAGTGGCTATCAGGAGTGTTTCAAGAACTAGGGAGATAGCTCAGTAATAGTAGTAATTATTTTCAATTTCACCCTCCTCTGTGTTCTGCTTTATGTACATTTAATCTTCATAGTACCCTAAAAACTAGGTAGTTGTATTATCCAACTTTACACTTCGGGAAGCTGAGGTCCAGGGAGGTGAAATAACTCCCCCAACTCAAATGGTAATAGTAGAGCCAGAATTCAGAGCCAGGCAGGCTGGTTCCAGAACCCATGCTCTTAACCACGGTGCCATAGTGTTGCTATCATTTGTTCATTGCTGACTTTTATCAGGTACTGTCTCTTAGATGACTTTCAAGGGCCAAAGCCAATAGCATAAACCAGATGTTATTGTGTAGTCCTAAAATTGGCTTATAGAAAAATCCTGGTGCAAATGTTATGTTTTAGTTCTGCTTTGCCACACGCATGTGATCTAATTGCCTCACATGACTCCTCCCCCATGAGTGAAGGAATCAGGGCTCAGGATGCCTCTGCCATCTCATTTCTGATCTTCTTCCTGCCCAGTCTCCTCGTCCTTTGGAGAACTGACCAACAATGTGGCCCAGCAACATGTTTCTAAATCATACTCTCTTTCTTCCCTGTCCTTCCCAGACCTCTCACTCCTGCCTGGTGTTCCAACTTGTTTTGTGGCCAGAATATACATTTTGGAATCTCTGTGAGGCTATCCTGCAGTTCCAGATGAACCATAGCGCACTTCAGGTACAAGCTTGGGGCTGGCCTGACTGGATGGGATGGAAGAAAAGGTTGGCAATGATTGGCCACTTTCTATATACCAAGCACTTTCTAATAAGTGATAATGATGATGATGATGATGATGATGATAATGATATTCCTTACCACTTACTGAGCATTTACTATGTGTCAGGCATTGTGAACATTTCACAAGCGTTATCTCATTTAATGTTCCTGAGAATCCAATCAGGTAGGTCTCTTATGCAAATGATTGAAGAGAAATGATTTAGTCAGGAACATGTAACTAGGATATGAGAATAGGCGACCAAACCTTGACTTTGAAGAATGTCATTGAAATGGGCCATTAAGTGTTGTTAGAAGGATGATCTCTCTCCTGCCTCAATGATTAGACTGCCATGGCAAATCAATTCTAATACTGGACCTCTTGCACTTTAACTGTAAGCAGTGCCCTTGAAGGGTGGGGCTGTTTAAGCCAGATGGTCCCCAACTACCTTGCACTGGAATTTCTCATGTATTTTTCTGTCTTCCCTCTTTAGTTTCCTACTGTATAGTGGCTAATTTTGAAAGAATTCCTCCTTCTCTTCCCTTCCTGTTTACTGCTTTAAGTGAGCTCTAGGCAGAGAAACCAGTTGATCATATTAGACTTGTGTGTATAAAGTGAGAGCAGATTGGCTGTAGATGAAGTCCAAAGGAGCCTAGTGCATGACTTTTTATGTAAAGATAGTTGTACATATGGACCTCTAATTTGGTTGCCCAGAATCCTTTTATAGTCATTTCAGGTTTCTCAGATACTTTGCATGTGGTTTTCAGAAGAGTTACCTCAGACTTCATCTTTTCCATAACTTTATTGAGTCCTCTGTATGATTCAGGCATGATGCAGTTAGCTGGCCAGACAAGATCTCTACCTTCATGAAGTTTATATTCTTAGTTAAGGAAATAAACATTGAACAACTAAACAAATATATAATTCCCAATTGTAATAAAGCAATGAAGAGCACATGGAATGATATTCTAGAAGGTAAGGAAAGAGGGCAAGGGGTACTGAGGTTATAAAGCTTAGGTCTTGGGAGAGCCCAGCATGCCTGAAGGAGAGGCATGCGATGAGGCTGGAGAGATGAGGCTGCAGAGCGTGGTAGGTGATGTTGACAAATCTGAAGGACCTGGAGATTGATAGGATCTGACTGGTATTTGGTAAAAATTAGGACTTCCTGGGGGCAGGAGTGAAAGCAAAGAGACCAAACAGTAGCTGTGACTAAGGTGAGGGAGAATGTGCCTCGAGGTACGTTGGTGGCAGTTGGGGAGGGGAGGATTGAAAGTGGGGAATAAGAACAAATGTTAAAACAGAAACAAGCCAGAAGAGGTGGTACAGGCTAATCCTAGCACTCGGGAAGCAGAGGCAGGAGGATTGTGAGTTCAAAGCCAGCCTGAACTACATAGTGAGATCCTGTCTCAAAAAATATATAAATAAATAAAAATAAAATGGCAGAAACTCATGAAACTATATCAATGTGATAATATAACCCTCTAGAGAAAGGAATTCATTTGTGCTACCTGGACACAATTCTATGACTTTGCACCTTTACTGGAATCTATTCTAATAATAAGCTGGAGAGCAAATTTAAATATTACTTGAGAGATCTGTCAAGTCTTGACATGAGGTTAAGGTCAGCCTCTCTACCTAATGAGTTCCAGGCCAGCCTGTGTTATACAGTGAGTGAGACCCTATCTCAAAACAGAACAAAACCAATAAAACCCAAAAAATAAAACAAAAAATACCAAAAACAAAACAAAACAAAAACTCTGTTGTTAGTAGTAATGTATTTCTTGTAGGATAAGCAAATAAATAGAAACATTAACATTATTAGGAACCAAGACATGTAAGTTGTGACCTGGGCAACTGGATGGACAAGTCTGCTGTTTCCTGGGATGGGATGGAAGGTGTTTGAGGACAGCTTTTAAGAGTTCTATTTGTACCTATGAATCATAAATCCAAGCCTTTTTTGAGCTCTTACTCTAACAGGGACCCTTTATATGGATTGTACGAAATGCTGTAACGTAGATTGTATTGCCTCTAGTTTTAGAGTATGGAAACCAAAATTAGAACAGAGATTTTGACTGTTGTGAAGGCTTTTCTACCTGGGCCCTGTGGGGGGTTCTGCCTGGTTTTCTCTATCTAGGATCCCTCAAAGCTCTGTTTCTAGAAATCTTGAACCTTAACATAAGCACTAAGGGGGAGAATCCAGACTAACAATGTCTTTCCTACTCTGGCCTCCGGCCAGAAAGATCTTTCCAACCTTTTTCCTCATCTCCTTTTTACATATCCCATATCGTGCCCAAACTGGACTCTTCATACTTCCTTATCCCCATACCCTTCAGTTTCCTACCTCCATTTCTGTGCTCTTATCTCATCACTAAGTTCCTAGTGTGAAAATATGAGCTGCTTTGTCTCTAGGCTGCCCAATGTGTCCTTGTTCTCTGTAAGAAGCCAAGGCAGTGGGAAGGGAGCTAGGCTCTGGACTAGAGTAGCTCAATTACAAGTTGTTGGGGGCCAGATCTTGGTATCTGAAGGACCATGACAGTCTCTAGTGGTTACCTAGGCAGTCTTAAGAGGCTGGCAAAGGGAGGATATCTTGACTATAATACGGTAGGACTTGTTAGCAGGGAGGCAGGGACAGATAGGGAATCAGGCCAGGGAAGGGGGTCAGTGCAGAGGGTCTGTGCTCAGTAGTTACAAGTTTTATGCACGATGGGTCCATAAAGAGTCATTGATAGATGAGTAAAGTATGTTTGTCTACCTACTCTCCAAAGGTGATAGAGAGGGAGAAGATATGTTTTCCCACTAAACTTCCTTTTATGCGCTGGTCACAGTTTAAACCAGGCTGGATCAACCATTTATTTGTGGTGCTCTTTGGATAATCATTGTATTCCCAGAAGTTAAGAGCTTGAGTTACTGTCTGGTATCCCTGACTTTGAGTCATGGTGTACTTCCTTGGCTGGCTATAAGACTGACTGGTTGGTTACTTAGCCTCTCAGACTATCTGTCATTTTTCTCATCTGAAAAATGGGAAGTTTAAAAAATTATAATAGCTCCCTCGCAGGCTTGTGATAAGGGTTCAGTAGCCTATTACATGAGAAGTGCTGAAGACTGTAACCATTATTATCTGCTACCTTTATCACATAGGCCCATTCATTAGACTTCTCCACAAAAGCCATAACATAGAGATTTCTGCTAATCCCATCACCAGTACAATTCCACAGCCAGACACTCTGGGAGTGTTTCAGAACATCGTGATTCCTGCAGGAGGTGCTCTGCCTCCCAAGTGTGTTCCCCATGCTGCTTTGGCCTGAGCATGTTGATTTTGGCTTCATGGAGGACTTTTCAATAGCTAATTTAAATTTTTGTTTTTGTTTTTTTGAGACAGGGTCTTGCTGTGTAGTTCAAGCTGGCCTAGAACTTGCTCTGTAGATCAGGCTGGCCTCGAACTCATGCTGATCCTCCTGCCTCAGCCTCCCGAGTGCTGGGATTACAAGTGTGTGCTACCACGCCCGGCTTTAAAAAATATTTTTTTAGCCGGGCGCAGTGGCACACACCTGTAGTCCCAGCGACTCGGGAGGCAGAGGCAGGAGAATTGCAAGTTCAAGATTAGAGGCAGTATATGTAACTTAGTGAGACCCTGTCTCAAAAAGTAAAAGAGTGAGCTAGGGGTGCAGCTCAGTGGTACAGCACTTGCAAAGCATGTAAGCACGAGGCCCTGGGTTCAACCCCCAGTACCTCAAAAAAAATATGTTTTTATTGTCTTTGTGGTGCTGGGGGTCAAACCCAGTGCCTTGTGAATGCCCTTAAATGTCTTGAAGCCCAGGACCTACATCCTCTCTTTAGAAGCCAGCCAGGGAGTGGAGGACTTGAGGATTTTGCCTCCTAAAAGGGCTATTACATCTTGTTCTTTGATTCTTTTGAGGAGAGAACAAGAGCAGAAAAGCTTAATGCCCAGGAAGGATCAAATTAATGGATCAGAACCACATTTCTCAAAGTGAGCTTCTTGTTGCCCTTGTACCGAGATTGTATAAGGTCTATTAAAAAATCTCTAAAGAATTAATACCCTTACTTCTCTTGTCTTTCTCAAGAGATCATAGACATACAGTTAGAAAGAGAGATATTGACCTTTAGGACTTCTGTTAGCTTTGGTTTTCTGAGGATGAGTACCTGAGAAGAACCTAAAGCACTTCTGAGATTGGGAAGGTAGATCTAGACCATGTGGGAATGAGAAGACAGGCATCTAGAAGTAGGTCATCAGCCTCTCCACTCCACCTGAGAAGGTACAGCTTATCTTTAGGTGCAGGGTGCATTTCCATTATCCTCTCAAGAAGCCACCATGGAGAAACCAAAGCACTCTGAACCAGTTGCGTGATGTAGGCCAAGTTTCTAGATGTCTCGACCTCAATATCCTTGACTGTAAAATGAGGAGGCTGGAACAGACTGTCATCCTCACAATGAACCACTGATTTCCGGCATATAGGAGCCAGGTTCTGCCTTGGCTACTGCCTCTGTTGCTGGCACTCCATTGGGGGGCTGCCATTTGGAGGAAGCATGAGCCTTACAAGGTGCCTTTAGCCAACTCTGCATTTCCTCCCTCTGGGGCTGGGCATCTCCCCTCACCACTCCCAATCCTTTCTGTTCTGCCTAGCCTTTGCCTATGTAGCCCTGGGCACCAGTGGTGGTGACAGAATAGCTAACAATAGGCAGGCATTCGTTATTGGTCCTCAAACAACCTAGTGAGCTGGATATTCTCACTTTGCAGATTAAGAAATAGCCCTAGAGAAGAGAGGGAACTTCTCAAACCCCAGTGCTCTGGGAAGACTCACTCTGGCCTGAGGAAGCTCTTCAGTTTCATATGACTTTGCCTGTTAGTCCCATCGCTAGGATATTTTCCTCCCTCCATTCCCTACCACTGTCTGAAATTCTCCCCATTGGTTAAAGACCAGTTCAGGTTCTTCCTGTCCATGTTTCATTGTTCCCTGACCTTTATCAACCACCAGTGCTTTCTTTACTGAGCTTGCTTGGCCCTTTCTCTTGCCTCCCTGATGACATCTTCCACAACCTACCTTGTGTTATGGCTCTTTGTGTACATGGCTGTGTCCTAATCACTCTGTGAATACCTGGATTGCTGGGACTGCATCCTGTGCACCTCAGTACCTCCAAAGTCTTGTATATAGGACCCGGGGTTCTACTGACCAGGGCCAGGAAGAAGCCCTTCCCACAAGATGGGAGAACCCTAGCAGTAACTGCTCACATCTGTAGTCTTCATAGCTCTTCATATGACTGATACAATAGCAGAAGAGAAGTACCCTCAAATGCCTGGGACCATTCAAGTACCTACAGGAAGGCTATTCCAGAATTCTCCTTTGTCATCTTTATTCATACAGTAGACCTTTATTACTGAGAGACCTTAGCAAGCCACCTTGTTACTCTGAACCTTCCACAAACGGCACTTCCCTCACCGTTCCATTCTGAGGGTCAAGTGAGACAACAGATGAAGTGTTTGGGGACATGTAGGACAAATTCTTTTTTTTTTTTTTTTTTTTTGCAGTTCTGGGGGTTGAACCCAGGGCCTCGCACTTTCATGCTTTGCAAGTGCTAGATCACTGAGCTGGACAAATTCTTTAGAGGATGAAGACAAGGCAATCATAGAGCTTATAGGATGATTAGGACAAAATATGAACCTAAGGTACCATAATACAAGGTCAGATATGGTAAGGGTTATCAGAGTGTGAGATACTTAAACGTATCCTGGAAAACCTCATTGCTAACTGGGGAGGTTGGGACAGGGGGTTCATTTGAGCCCAGGAGTTAGTGACCATTCTGGACAATCTGGGGGCCTGTCTAAAACTAAAAAAACAAAACCCATCTCCATTGTTCACTCACAGAACAGGTTGGGCAGGAGGAGCTCTAGCACAGTCTCAGTAGGGCAGACAGATTGGCAGCAGCAAAGAGCATCAATGAGGCACAGCCAGGCCCTGGTTCTGCTCCAAAGGGATTTTCCCCTCCTGTGCCAGGAGTATCCTCCCTGCCCTCCTGAGATCATGTAGTCAGGCGACTGAGTATTTTACATGTTCAGGGAGTCCCAAGTGCCAGAAAGGAGAAAGCACATTGTTTGCCCGCCAGGAGTTTATGATTTATTTGGAGACACACACAAGGTCTGAGAAGTGCTGCCAAGGAATATGATTGCCTCCTGGTGTCAGAGTTGGTTCCAGGAGGCCTGGGAGCTCTATGGAGCCTTGAAGGGCTTCTTTTCTAACAGAAAAAGCAGAATGAGACACTAAGACCTGTTCTAGGCAAATGTAATAAGTGGCTTAAGAGAGTGAGCATTCATAGGAGAGCCATTTGCTGGAAGAGTGAGGCCTGTCTCCGTTCACAAGGCAAGTCTAGAACCAAACTCTAAAAAATAGCTTAAGGAGTTGAAAGAGTGGCACCTCAGGGGAACCTGGGACACCACAAGAAGTGACCTAAGGAATAATACCCCAGACAGGAACAGGATCTTCCCTGAAGCAGACAGTAGACAATGATAATGTAAAACTGCTGTTTTTGAGCTCCTGCTAATATGCTAGATAGGAGTTTGCATTTCTTATCACTAATCCTTAAAACCACTCTACAAGGTAGGCACAACCCCCACTTTACAGATGAAGAAATGAGGTTAGGAGAGGATTTTCCCAAAGTCACACCCATATTTGCTTGGTTCCCTTCCAAGTGAATGACTGAGAAAACTTTTAATGTAGATTTTTCCACAGAAAACAAGCCAAGATGGACCCATAACTGCTGCTATCCTGACTGTACAACATGGGTGCCACCTATTGCACACCTCTTCCCAAGCCTTACCAAAGCTTGTACAAATTTTGCCCTGTTCACTTGACCCACTCTATGCCCCACCTCCACCTCCTCCATCCCAGCTCCACCCACACCTAAAATGATCTGCCCACCCAAAACCCTACTTTTTTCTAACAGAAGGCCCGAGACATGTATGCAGAGGAGCGGAAGAGGCACCAGCTGGAGAGGGACCAGGCTGCAGTGACAGAGCAGCTGCTGCAAGAGGGGCTCCAGGCCAGTGGGGACACCCAACTCCGACGGACACGCTTGCACAAACTCTCAGCCAGACGGGAAGAGCGAGTCCAAGGCTTCCTGCAGGCCTTGGAACTCAAGCGGGCTGACTGGCTGGCACGTCTGGGTACTGCATCAGCCTGAGTGAGGCCAGCATCCAGTCACTTTGCCCTGCCCTCTGCCTCCAGGGCCCCACTCCCCTTTCTTTTCTTGATGAAAGGCATCTCCCTCCTGATGATGAATTATGCCCCCATTGCTTGGCAGGGGATCCCCTGAGGCCAGGTCTGCTGGCCATAGACACCCTTGGACTGCCTGGGACAGTGGCCTTTGGGGAGGACTGAGGGAGAGTCTCCCACAGTTATACTAAATCCAACTCTGGTCACCAGTAAGTTTGGAAGACATAGGGCCTCCAATTCATTGGCTGCCCATCCCATCTGCCTGTGCTCCTGTGTCTTTTTCCACCAGCACAGGTTCAGGGAAGGTCTTCTCAAAGCCTAGCCCTTTACCCATACATCTTAGCCTTCCCCGCCTGTCTTTCACAAAAGATTTGGTTCTACCTTGATTCTGCTGGTAAATAGCTCATAGGCAGCCAGCATCATTTGGGCAAGGAAGAAAGGGGCAGGAGAGACAGAAAATTTGCCCATCTGCTACTGCTCCCCTTGGCTCTCCACCTGGGATTTGCTATTGAATCTCTACCCCCTCCCACCACGCAGTACTGATTGCTCACTGAAAGGCTCAGCGCCCCCAATGGTGCTCAGAAGTCAGGCTGGTGATTACAATCCAATTACCTATTGTTGACTCAGCCCACACAAGCTTTTCTCCCCCTCTTGCAGGGCATGGGCCCAGACTCCACTCCCCAGTGAGACTGGCCCCCTCCAGGCTAGAGGGTGACAGAAGGGCCTGTAGGCCCTGGTGAGCTAATCCAACACAGGCCTCCTTCCCTGTAGATCATCAGGACTGAGCAGAACCAAGCATTTCTCTCAAGTGACTTAGCCTCATGCCTTCCTTATCTCAAACCCTGACTCTCACTTCCAGTCCTCAAGGTTTCTCACAGCTCTTTGACCTGGCTCCCTAAGTAGCCCCCAAAATCATTTTTCTCAGCATGGCAAACCTTGTTCCAGGCCCTCTCTGCCTGTGAGGGCCAAGGCTGTCCAGCAGGAAGAGGAGAGCATAGTCAAGGGTATGCCCTCTCCCTACCTCCCTCTGCCAGTCATCACTGCAGAGCTGCTGAGAGGTTTAGTGCCTTTGAAGAGTTGTCTGCCTGGGCAACTGTGGTTCAGGTGCCCCCAGAAGACCAAGGACCAACCAGCAATACCCACCAAATGACCAAACGCTATTCTCTCATTTCTGTTTTTGTACGCTGTTTCCCCAGCACCTTCCTCCAGGAGACAGGTGGGATTTTGCAAGCAGGGTTAAGACAACCCCCCACCCCTTTTTCTTTTGGTAGTACTAGAGATTGATTCCAGGACTTTGCACTAGGTAAGCGCTCTACCACTGAGTTATATCCCTAGCCTTTTTAAAGATCTTTAAGACCATAGCTTGCTAAGTTATGCAGGCTGCCTCTGGCCTCCAACTTGTGATTCTCCTGTCTTAGCTCCCTGAATTGCTGGGATTACAGGCATGTGTCACCCCATCCTACTGACCTCTTAACTTTTCTATGCCCCAGTTTCCTCTTCCCTTTCTGTACCTGGATACCTGGCTCTGGGGACCTGTTGGCCACCATTCCTGCTCCCTGAGTCAAGCATAAATGCCAGACATTGCAATGAGAAACCAATCCATGCACTCTTTGGCAAGGCCCCCAACACACCTGGCACTCCCCACTACCAATCCCTGGCACAAGGTTTCCAGAGAGCAGGTGCTATACATTTTCCAGCTTTACAATGGAGCTGTTGACAGCCTTAATTAGGGAGGCATGAATTATGCGGCTATAATGCAGAGCCCTACAATTAAGGCAGGAATGAATGGCTGGAGGCAGCAAACGGAATCTGCCCTGAGAGCATGGCTGTAGAGTCCTGTCTCTTTAATGACTTTTCCTTATGACTAGGGTAGAGTAGAGGTGATTAATGGGACTGATATCTGTTAGTTGGGAAAGGTACACAGAGTAGGGAGGAGCTGCCTCAGGAGCCACTGTGGGAGTGGAAAGGAGGCAGAAGATCCATTGCTGCCCAGGAGCAAGGGCTGCAAGGTACTTGATTGAACTTGTGATTGTTTCCTTTCTGCTGGTATGATTTGTACAAACTAGCCTCAAGCCTTGCCTCAAAGTCATGTGGACTTGTTTATGTGTCCTCCAACCTGAGGGCCACTCCCCCCTTTTAGGGTGTTTATCCTGTTCTTGTTTTCTCCTGGGCTTCAAATAGATTTTTTTTTTTAATTGATAAACGTAAGACCACTTTGCTAACTGCAACAGAACACCTTATTTTCCTGCTGTAATTGTCTACCCTCTGTGGGGTGTGTTTGGCTGGCTCCAGGACCCCTGTCTCCAGGCTGAGGCACGTTGGAAGATCCCTTTTGCCGTCACACCACCTGTTCCTCTGTTTCCTAATCCCCGGGGTGCTTTTCTCCACCCTCCTTCCTCATGCAAGTGAAAGGAAGCCAGCGTGACAGTGTGGAAGGAGGGATTTCGCCAGCTGCAGCGTCTGCAGCGCCCAAGCTTGGTGGCCGCGTCGGGTGGGGGGCAGCTGGGTTAGACATATCCGAGACGGTTGCGTTTAGGCGGAGGGCAGGTGCTTTGTAGGCCGCCTTGGCGGCCACTCTCCATCCTGTGGCGAGGTATTGAAGGCAGGGCATGCTGAGACCTAATGGAGCCATCCAGCAGGCATTGGGGGGCTTCGTTAGCACTTGAGGCGGTTGAGCATCGGGTGCTGAAAGGACAGCTCCTACCTGCCCCGCAGTACCCGAAAGGCACCCCTGCATGAAAAGACTCCCCCTCAAACTCACACCCAACCTCGAGTGGACTGCTTTCCAGGTGAGGTGCACGAAGGGCTTCCCCGAAGTGGCAGGTCCGAAGGATGCACGTCCGGCTGCGCCAGTCTGACCTCTCCGCTCTTTTCCCACTTGAGCGTCAGCCTTGGCCCCAAGAGCTGCAGCCTGTACCTCAAAACGGCGCGCCTCCTCCCGCCTCCAGTGGAGCAGCGCGGCGCGGCTAGGCCTCGCAAACCCCTCTCTTGGGGCCCCCAGCGGGAGCAGGAAGGAAAGCCTCCGAGATGCGCCCGGAGTGTCGCACGGCTTGGAGAAGTGGGTAGCTCGGTTGCATAAGGTGGAAGGAACTTGGTAGTTAGCAAGAGCCAGCTCTTGGCGGGAGCGGAAGCCCAAGCCCGCCGGCTAGCGGGTCCCTCCTCATTTATTGCCTTCGACGCGCGCCTCCCCCACCGCGCCCCCACCCCCTCGACGCGCCGCCGTCTCGCGCGCTCTCCCCCCACAACCCCCTCCTCACTCCCTCCAGAGGAGGTGAGTTTAAACCCCGCCCACGTGACCCCAGCTGGGCCAATGAGCAGCGGCGGGAGGTGAAATCCGGTTCTAACCGGTCCGGGGCTCCCAGCGCTATAAAAACTTTATAAACCCCCCGGAGCCCGAGCAGTGTGAAGAAGAGGAGGCGAGAACGACCCCTGGACCGACCAAAGCCGCGCGCCGCTGCATCTCCGTGTTCAGTTCCTCCGCCCCGCCGCCACCATGCCTAAGAGAAAGGTACGTGGCGCGAGGGCCGCAGGCGCTGGGCCGCCTCTGTCACCGCCACCGCCGCCGCCTTCCCCGGCTCGGGGCGCGGGAATCGGCGACGGCAGAGTGAATGCAGCCGCCCGGCGCGGGGCTCGAGGAGGGGTTGGGTCCTCGGGCTACCCCCGCGCGGCGCTGCCGCCCGCGGACACCAGAGGCCATATTGGAGGAGCGGCGGTCGCGGCGGGAGGAGCCATGTTGGCGGCTGTTTATCCCGCTCCGCTCGGGCTCATCGCGCCCGCCTCGCGCCCCCTCCCCCATGGTCAGTCCCCCTCCCCTATCGGCGGGCGGGCGATTCAAACCCGAAAGGGCGGGAAGGCGGCGCTCAGAGTTGGCGGGCGGGGTAACGCGCTGCCGCCAAAAACCGCCGCCGCGAGGGGGCGGGGCCGGCGCAGAGTGGCTCCGCCTCTGCCCGCCCACGTTCCTCTTGCACGAGAGGCGCGTCGCCGCCGCCCACGAGTTCCCCGGGCTGCGCGCGCCTCTCCTCTACCGCCCTCGACGGCTGCCATGGCAACGGCGCTAGGCTCCGCCTCCGGAGGGGTTTGTTTGCACCATCTGCAGCTGTTGCTCCTGCCAGGCGCTGTGGCGTGAGCGCAGGCTGCCCACCCGGGCCCAGCTCCACCTTTGCCCGCGTTTCGCGGTCAGGCCGGCAGGGGCCTCTGTGAGTGCCTTGAACTTGAATGGACAAGCGTAGGCTTCTTAGGCACTTCGATTCCTTGCACAGAAGTTGAGCAAACATGTCCTAGAAAAGTTGTGTGTGGTGCACTTAATTTCCTAGACTCCTGTTCAGGGAAACGCTGAGAACTGCCTCAGAAAGTAGAGTTTTTTCATCTTGATATTTTATAGGCTGAAGGGGATGCTAAAGGAGATAAAGCCAAGGTGAAGGACGAGGTAAGTCGTTTTCTCTCTTTAGGGGTTGTACAAAGCCTTAAGACATTGAAGACCCCAGGAATACTTTGGGGGTAATTAAAAACAATATTCCTCAACTCGCCTGTATTTACTACGTTCATGTTTTATAATCTGGAGCTAATTGGCATGAAACTTTTGCTTATTTTTCTAAATTTTTTTTGTTTTCTTAATAGCCACAGAGAAGATCCGCAAGGTTGTCTGCTGTAAGTGTGTATGCTTTTTTCTTTATTATCCCTGAAACTAAAAAGCATTGAGAAACACCTTTGTTTCTGGTGAGTTACGTTGGTGGCTGGCTCATTTTGAATGATCTGTTTCACGTTGGGTACTAGACATTTAAGTTTAGTAGTTGTAAAATTGTGTAGCCAAAGTAGACTTCAGTGTTACATTCTAAAAGTGGGCCACAAAAACTTTGACAAGTAGAAAATAGTTTCCATACCATTAGTGCTGTGCTTTGGTTGTGGATTTTCTTTGGTTCATTGTACTAATACTCTCTTCTTCCCCTCCACCTGCTAAAATAAGAAACCTGCTCCTCCAAAGCCAGAGCCCAAGCCTAAAAAGGCCCCTGCAAAGGTAAGTGGGACTGAGAGACAATGGTGCTAACACTGGAATTGGTAATTTTCACAGAAAGAGAACTGTCCTTCATCACCTTAACCTAATTCAGCATAATGGTGACTCCATCAGTGGATGTTGTAAGTTTCTCTGATAGCTTTATCCCTAATGTTAACATTGCTTTCCTGGTTGAGAATTCTCTTACCAATCTGCAGAAAACTCTTGAGTGTTAAACACACAAGTGTTTGATGTGGTTTATTTTGTTGTTTCCAGTTAGATGTGAATATTTATATGCTGAAGACTACAGCAAATTATAATTTACTGTGATTTTGATCAGTTTAGATGGGTGAGGATTGTATCTTCAATAAGCGGTCCTCCCTTGTGCAGAACTTTGTAAGCCATACCTAGAATATGAGATGAAGAGAAACAGTTGTGTTTTCTCTCCCCTTTTTAGAAGGGAGAGAAAGTACCCAAGGGGAAAAAGGGAAAAACTGATGCTGGCAAGGATGGGAATAACCCTGCAGAAAATGGAGATGCCAAAACAGACCAGGTACAATTGCTGTTTCACTTTGTTAGTTGTACTCAGTTGGTGATCCAAAAAAAAAAAAAAAAAATTAATATTGTTCTTTTCTTACATTTATATCATTGCAAATGTGCATTCATTTTACTGTTAATTGAAATCCTGGCTTCTTTATGATCTCTGCCCTCAGGTAAAGGGCACTAAGTTATCCTGTCCTGAAGTATCACTCATGCTATATTAAATGCACCATAATGTTTTCATGCTGAGAATAACCTCAGGTCTTTGGATCTTAACATTCCTTCTTCCTCAATTGTATATAGGGGAGCCAGCCAGTCTCAAAAGAAAGGCTGAGTCTCTGTGTCTTAAGTACCCAAAACCTGAACTTTGGCCTGGGAGCAAAATGATGCTATAGGTAGTATGTGAGCAAAGTTAACTTAAAAATCTACATGTTGTGTTAATCTGTTTTTCTTTTAGGCACAGAAAGCTGAAGGTGCTGGAGATGCCAAGTGAAGCGTGTGCATTTTTGATAACTGTGTACTTCTGGTGACTGTACAGTTTGAAATACTATTTTTTATCAAGTTTTATAAAAATGCAGAATTTTGTTTTACCTTTTTTTTTTTAAGCTATGTCGTTAGCACACAGAACACTTCATTGTTGTTTTTGGGGGAAGGAGCGTATGTCAGTAATAGAATGTCTCCAAAGCTGGATTGATGTGAGGGAAAACAGCTTTCCCTACTAGTTTTGAGAGACTTCCTCTTGGCTCCCAGGAGGAGGGATTCCCTGATGTTAGCACACATAGCCACCTTGGCACAAACACCTTGTGGTGTGAGGAAAAACTCAGATCCATTTTTATGTCTTCTTCCTTCCCACCATCAGCATAGACTTTAACTCCCTTAAAAACCAGGGATCTGTTGGGACCTGACTCCCAAAAATTGGTTTGCCAGTATGTCAGGTAATCTGGACTTTTACAGTGATGACATTGGAATGGTGTTCCTCAAAAGAACAGTGGTTCTTTTTCTAGATTGTGGATCTTCAGATTGATAATTCTGCCATTTTCATTTCACTTCCTGAAAGTCAGGGTCGGCTTGTGAAAAGTTGTTAAACAACATACTTAATGTGAAATGTCAACCCTCACTCTAAACTTTCCCTGTTCAGAGCATCAAATGAAGATTTCATTGGGTTTTATAGTGGCTTTCTGATTTTGGTAGTCCATCTAAGAAGGGAGTTTGAAAGTTGTTGTATACTGTTAACGATTGTCTGCCCATGTCCTGCCTG
>VMDO01014816.1:0-15011 GCA_007922755.1 Pedetes capensis | reverse complement strand
TGGCTTGGAATGCTGCTTCTCATCTTTTCCTACCAGTGGAGAGCCTGGCTTATCCCAAGTTTCAAGGAACAGCATGCATTGTGCTAGGTGTAAAAGTTCCACTTACAGTCTGGTGATCTTTCATTGAATTATAGTCAGTCTCTAAGACACAACAATGGTAGGTGGAGTTGGGAAGGATCCTCAGGAGTTGACTGATGTTGAGAAGCTGGAATCAGAAAAGTGGTTTCTGTACACCGTTATGCAGTACTCTCTGAAGTATATTTTTATGTGGAAATTTTTAGTATGCCTAAGGGTTGACCTGGCACCTGACAGCCAAAAGTATCTTTGCTTAACATTAACAATCTCTTAAAATTAGTAGATTGATAGAATCTTTTAGGCTTGTGTCAGGAGATAGCCCTGTGTCTGGCCATAAGATATGTGTAAGGCAAATGATACTTGCTCCTAAGGAGATCTGCAATGAAGTTATTAGGGACTTTTTTGGAGACTCTTCAGAGAACCACTTTGAAGTGGCAAGAAAATGTTAGACTATAGAACTTTCAATAAATTCATCGTTGTAGTTTAACTTTGTTTACAGGTCACCTGGTTGTATTTCCGGGGAATAAACTAAACTGGAGACTACAAACTGGCCTTGTTTTTGTCAAAAAGGTAGAGATACCAGTTAAAATCTCTTGGTGTTTGGGGGGTTATTTGTAGGTATAATGAGCAGTGAAATCAGGATTCCAACTTCCAGCCTACCCTGTCAAAAATTTTGACTGAGTGCATCTTCTGGATAAGACACCATTTGTCCACTTAGGCTGTTTTTCCGAAATTCTAGGCTGTGGATACTTCTTAAAAGTTACAGATGTTTTGAACAGTTAGTGTTGGTTAGGATTAGCAAGTTGGTGGGTTTTTTGTTATTGTTTTTTAATTTCTCCTGTACTGGGAGAACCCAGGTACTTCACCAGTGAGCTGCATTTTCCCCCCTTCCTATCTTTTAAAATTTGAGACAGGGTTTCCTTAAGTTACATAGGCTGCCTCTAGCAATCCTGCCTCAGCCTCCTGAGTTGCTGGGATTACAGGGGCTGCATGTCACAGCAGGTTGGTATTTGAGCAAAAGTTGAACTTGGAAAAGTTACAATTGGGTTTATTAATATTCAGATTAAGTAAACTTTGCCCAGTCATAGATTATGCCAGCAGCTCTGCTACATGCTTATATTTAATTACCCCTATTTGTGGCTCAAATACAAAGTGACTGAAGTTGGTAGTAGCCTGTTATTTCTGTTCACTGGCCCTCTTACATTGCTGAAAAGAGAGTGTAATGAATTTCAATTTTTGTTTTTCTTCCTGGAACATACTTAACTGATTTGACCAGCATTGGACTGTAAAAACACAGACATCAAAATGTGGCAAGGAGCCAGGCGTGGTGGCACATGCCTATAATTCTAGCATTTGGGAGGCTGAGGCAGAAGGATTACCATGAGTGTGAGGCCAGCCTGGGCTACATAGCATGTCCAGACCAGGCTCCACTACAGTGTGAGACTGTCTCTTTAAAAGGGCTGGGGGGGACACTTAATACCTTCCCTTGAGAGTTCACTGCTATCCTGTCCTCAACTAAAGTCTGGGCATAGTATAAAAATTGCTGGGCATTGTGATACACACCTATAATACTAGTGACTTGACAGGTGGAGACAGCCTGCACAGCTTAACAAGACCCTGTTTCAAAAAGGGCTGAGAATGCAACTCAGTGATAGAGTGTTTGCCTAGCATGTGTGAGGCCCTGGGTTCAACTCATTAGTACCACAAAAATAAAAAAAGTGGGACCCCACTTCCTGCTTTCTGCCCAAGCCTGTTCTAACCAATATCCCTGAAGAATCACCAGTTACTTGGATTAGGACATCTGGCCATAAGAAAGTAAAATCAAATGGTTTGAACGGCGTTTAATCCCACAGGTAGGGTGGCTGTGTCAATGTGGTCCAGCTCTGCTGCCCTTGCATGTTGTCTGACGACCTAGTCTGCAAGTCACTTCTCCAGGCATAACAATGTTTGATGGTCGGAGTGGTTTTTTTTTTTTTTTTTTTTTTTTTGTCTGAGAACAGATCTTTTCCAGAAAGGCCTTCAGCGGTTTGTGTTTAATCAGAACTCAATTGCCTGCTCATCCCTAAACTCTTCATAGTGAGAAGGATGAAACCACATAATCTATTTAGACCATATTTGGAGTCATTGGAATTAGAGGTGGGATAGATGACTATGGAAGACTGTTGGGTGTGTGCACCTTATTTACACACTGAGATCCTGTGACCTGTAGATCTGACATCTGACTTCATTGCAGAATGTGGCACTGCTGAGTATTTTTCTGTTTTTAAAAGATATTATACCATAAAACTCAATATTTTAAAGCAAGCAGTTCTGTGACTCTCCATGTTGTGCATCAATCACCATGGTGTAATTCTAGTATATGTTCATCACTCTCCCCCCAAAAAGGAATGTATCCATTGCCAGTTAATTTATCTAAATGGAACCAATCAATCAGCTTTTTTAAGTGGGTGGTTTCACTTAGCATAATGTTTTCAAGGTCCAACCACCTTGCAGCTTGTACTTCATGCTCTTATTGACAAGCGATATTCTAGTGTATGGATCCAAATTTTCACTCAGTTGTTAGACATTTGGTTTTTTGCTTTTTGACTGTTGTGAATATGGTCTGCCAGTTTGGTGTGCACGTTTTCAATGGAAGCATACGCTACTAGGTTGTGTAATGTGTGACTCAGCTTCGAGGAACTATCAGGCTTGTAACAGTGTCTGCACCACTTGATGTTTTCCTCAGCAATCTGAGGTGGGTTCCAATTTCTTTGTATCTTCATCAACACTTTCTTTTTTATTGTAGGCATCCTAGTGGATATGAAATGTTCTATTTGTGGTTTAGATTCCCATTGCCCTAATGACTAGAATATTGAATTTCTTTTCACGTTTATTGGCCGTTTGTGTATCTTTTTCTAAACCATGTGCAGATCCTTTTCCCATCTTTAATTTGGTTTTTTACTGTGGCCATGGGAGAGTTCATATACCCTGGATTTTAGATCCTTAGGAGATTTGCAAGTATCCTTTCAGTCTGTGGGTTGTCTTTATAATAGTGGACTTTTGGAAAGTGAAGATGTCTTGAACTCATGATCCTCCTGCCTCAGCCTCCTGAGTGTTGGCCTTACAGGCTGGTGAGACCATGCCTAGCTGTGATTGTATCCTTTAAACAAAAGTTTCTATTTTTATTTTTTAAGATAACATGTAGACAGTGTGTAACTGGTGACTTCTTGCCCAAGATTGGCCTGGAAGTAACTTTGTAGCCCTGGAATGGGACTCACTGTGTAGCTCAAGCTGGCCTGAAATTCACAATCCTGCTTCCTGAGTCCTGGGATTATGGGTTTGCACTACCATGCTGAGCTCAAAAGTGTTTAATTTCAGTGAAGTACAATTAGTTTTTGGTTCCTTGTACTTTTAGTGTATATCTAAGAAACCATTGCCTGTTCCAAGATCATGAAGATTTACTTCTGTATTCCAAAAATTTTAAGTAGTTACCGCTCTTAAATTTAGGCTTTTGATGCATTTTGAGTTAATTTTTGTGTATTGTGTGAAATAGGAATCCAAAGATTCCTTCCTTTTTAAAACTGTCACAGGCCTCTTTCTGGGCCTTCCAGTTACTAAAACACTCTTCCTCCTATGCCTTTGAGGACCCCTCTTGAGCTTTCTCCCTGTGATATCATCCAGTGACACATTTTAATCTTCTGCTTCATGTCTCTTGAAGTCAGTGTTTTCAGCAGCCTTTTGTGCACGCTCACCCGCATGTCCCACAGGCAACTCAGATTGAGTATGACCAAAATGGAACTTGCCTTACTCTTCACAAACCTACCTCCCTGCTTTCCCTAGATCTGATCAAAGCACCACCGCCAGGGCTGGGGTTTGTGGCTCAGTGGAAGAATGTTCACTTGGCATGTGTGAGGCCCTGGGTTCCCATCCCCAGCAAAATAGAAATAAAACCTGTACCTCTACTCCATTCCACTCTGGAAGAAACTCCAGATTGCTCCCCCATTCTTTATGGCAGGACATTTCCAATGATGCACAATTCATAGGGACTTTGAGGAAATTTGTTTTATTTATTTTTTGTTACAGGGAATTGCAAATATGTGCAAGAGAATGGTGAACCCTCATGCACCCATCACACAACTTCAGCAATTGTCAATTCAAAGCCAGTCTCAATTTGTACCACTGTCCCCTTCTCTCCTGACAAATCATCTGTAAATATTTATCTCTAAAGGATGTGGACTTTTTTTTTTTTTTAATATCACAATACCATTAAAACCAAGAACTAACATTAGGTCTTCAGTTTTAACAAATATCCAAGTTCTCAAATTTGTTATTACTTAAATGTCCTCCCTCCCATTTGTTTGTTTGAAATAGAATCCACATGAGGCCCATACTTTGCAATTAGTTTGCATATTTCTTCAGTCATTTTGAGCCTATGGATTTCCTTTTTTTCCCCTCCACTGAATTTTGCTGATATGTTCCCATGGTGTCATGTCTGAGAGGTTTCTCTGTCCTTTTTATTTTCTGTTAATTAGGAATGGGTCTGGACGTGCAATTGAATTCAGATTTTGTGGTACTGGGGGTTGGTCCCGGGGCCTCACGCCTGCATGCTTTGCAAGTGCTGGACCACTGAGCTGCACCCCCAGCCCTTTTGGTTTTTTTTTCCTTTCTGAGACAGGGTCTTGCTAAATTACATAGACTTCCTGTGGTCTCGAACTTGCAATCCTCCTGGCTCCGCCTCCCAAGCCGCTGGGATTACAGACGTGCGCCACCACACCCAGCTAGAATTCAGATTTTTGTGGCAACAAAAACTCAAGTTTTGTGGGTTTTTTTTTTTTTGTTGTTGTTGTTGTTGTTTTGCGGTACCAGGGGTTGGACCCAGGGCCTCTTGCTGGTGTGCTTTGCAAGTGCTGTACTACTGAGCTGCCTCCCCAGCCCATTATTTTTACTTTTTGAGACAGGGTCTCGCTAAATTACGCAGTCTGTCTCTGGTCTCCAATTTGCAATCCTCCTGCCTCCACCTCCCAAGCCACTGGGATTACAAACTGCGCCACCGTGCCTGGCAAGTTTTGTGTTTTTATTTTTGTTTATTTTTTGTTTGTTTGCTATGCCAGCTACTATGTCAGTTTGTACCCCACTTTGCCTCAAACTCACTATAGCCCAGGCTGGCCTCAAACTCAGTCCTCTTGCCTCACCCTCTGAGTACTGGGATTACACACCCAGCTCTAGTTGTTTCTTTGTATGTTACAACCATTAAAGCTCAGCGCCTGAATCCAGTAAGCCATCAAGGGACGTAAAGTGGAAATGTTTTAATTTTGCCACACTTTAATACCTGAAATACCTATAAAAAGAAACTTTGACTCATCTGCTTACCCAATTATAGGTCATTGGAAAAAGAATAAATGCCCAAAGCTCCTACCAGTTTCTAAAATGAGTTGGTGTATTAACACCCTTCAGAGGTAACCAGATAATACTTAGTGTCATGATCACTAAATTAAACGTATTCCATGTGTTTCAGGTGATTCATTGCAATTATTAAACTTAAAGATGCTCAAATTGCCAGCTGCAGTAGCGCACCCCTGTAATCCCAGAAATTTGGGAGGTAGAGGAAGGAGGATCCCAAGTTCGAGACCAGAGGCAGTCCGAAATTTAGCAAGACTGTCTCAAAAAGTAAAAAAAAAAAAATGGGCTGGGGGTTCAACTCAGTGGTGCAGCATTTGCAAAGCATGCATGTGCAGGCCCTGTGTTCAACCCCCAGTACCACAAAAAAAAAATGCTCAGATTATCTTCATTTTTGGCCAGTCAAGGGCTCCTTAAATTGGCTTGAGTTTTCTGATAAAACCCTAGTAGCGTTTGTTAACTGCTTGCTATCTAGTATAAGTTCCAGACACCTCTTGCACATTTCCTACTCCAAACCTGGAGGCAGCTATGTAGGAAAAAAGAAACAAGACAAAAACCTTTCTTCCTTTTAGTTGTGAATGGCATTGCAAGACCAAAATCTGAGCCCTAGAATGCCTATTGGTAGTGCATTAGTCATTGTTTCTAGGACTCTCTGGTGTGGGCTTTAAGGCCTGTTCTTAAGATAAATTACACCTTGCAGCTTGGGAGGCGGAGGCAGGAGGATCGCAAGTTTGAGACCAGAGGTAATCTGTGTAACTTAGTGAGACCCTGTCTCAAAAAGTAAAAAAAAAAAAAAAAAAAAAGGGCTGGGGGCGCAGCTTGGTGCTCTAGCACTTGCAAAGCATGCAGGCACGAGGCCCTGTGTTCAACCCCCAGTACCACACACACACACACACACACAAAAAATTACACCTTTACCTCTACTGATATTTTCACCTCAAATTCAAGATGTTAGAATTTCTTCTAATTCAGTTTTCTAATCTTTTTCAATATTCTGAATCCCATTTCTCAGTGACATTTTGGATTATAAAATTAGCATATCATAGTTACTCAGTTTTACTTTGTATTACACAACAGTGTCCGAAAAACGAGGCAGTGTACGATTTTTTTGGAGTGAGTTAGAAAACATTTCCAAATAATCTATCAGGTACATATAGTTTATTCTCTCTCTGGCTGAATGGATACACGTTTATGTTGATTTGATTGATTCTATTTTTAAGAAGTCCTGCTGGGTATGGTGGCACACACCTATAATCCAGTGACTCAGAAGGGAGAAGCAGGAGAATCACAAGTTTGAGGCCAGAGACAGGTGTGTAACTTAGCAAGAACCTGTCTCAAGATAAAAAATAAACGGACTGGGGGGTGCAGCTTAGTGGTAGAGCACTTGGAAAGGATGCGCAGTGCTCTGGGTTCAGCCCCCTCGTCCTGAAATTTTGAATTTGAATTTGCTGGATGATAATGTACATACCTGAAACCCCAGCCCTTGGGAGGCTGAGGCAGGATTGTGAGTTTCAGGCTAGCCTGTGCTACATTGTGAGATCGTGTCTCAAAAAAAGAAAAAACAAAATTCTTGTAAATTTAATGATGTAAAATATTTACGTACTTCTAAGTCTGTCTACCATAGAAGATATATTCAGGCTGGGGTTATAGCTCAGCATGCATATTAGCATGTACCAGACCCTGGTTTCAATCCCCAGCACCAAAGACAAAAATTCAAAGACTGCTTTCTATCCCTGTGTCTTCTGCCTCCCTGGACTTCATCTTTTTTTTTTTTTTTTTTTTGGGGGGGGAGGTACATGCTGGGGCTGTAGGGGCTGTAACCCAGGGCCTGCCTTGTGCTAGGAAATTGCTGTACTGCTGAGCTACATCCCTAGCCCCTGCAAATCTCTTACGTGATTCTTCATATGCAGTCCGTTTTATTTCAGTTTTGCTTTTTTGTCTGTTGGCTACTTCGGTTTTGTGTTTAGGAAGGTTTGGATTTTGTACAGTGGCAGCCAGCTGAAGTCTGCAGGAAAGCAGTACTCTCAGGCTAGCAAAATTCTTACTGGTGGTTAGAGCAGGAATCAGGTTGGCATTTGGCCCTACCATACCCTCTTGCTCAATTCCCCTGGAATAATCACTTTGCCTGTTTAGATGATCTGTTTCACCCCTTCCACCTCCACCCCTGCCATTGATACTAATCAGCAATTTCCCCTCATACTTCATAGTGATATAGGATGCAGTCAGAAGGGGGTTCCCTTGTTTCCAAACCCCTTCTACTAGCTCCTAGTATCACCTTGACACATAATCTATATCCCTCCTATTGTGGGGGAAACTTCTGCGAGGCCCAGCCTTCAACTTGGGATCACAATCCATCCCTCTCTTGCTTGAACTAAAACTGTCACGTGTCTCGTTTCTGGCCTTGTTTCTTTCCCCACTGGGATCACTCCTGGCTGTAAACACCATGCACAGCACCTTCCCTTGGTTCTCCTCAGCCACTACTCCACTTCTCCCCTTTGTACCACAACTTCCTTTCCCCATTCTCTCCTCCCCTCCAAGGTGACTGGTCCTGCCTATTAAACAGGACACCAGTGGTGTCCATCTTGCCAAAGTCAAAGAGTTTCTGCCTCATCAATCTTCTGTTCTGAACCAACTTCTGTTCTTAGTTGTCCACAGCCAGCATCTGTCTTTACATATTGTCTGTGTGACAGTGACTCAGCCTTTTTTCTACAACCAGAACCTCCACCCTCAGTTCCAGACCTAGACCCTATAGGTGTTTTAAGTAGATTTCCCTCATCTAACGTGGTCAAAATGTATTAATTTTCCTCCCAAAATAATTTCTTCTTAGCCTTTCCTCATTTCAGCAGATTGTATCCCATCGTGTACCAAAACCTTATCCCATCTCTCTCCCAGTCTGTGATCCATTGATAAATCCACTGGTTCAGTTTTCAAAATCCATTTGGACCCAAGTAGTTACCACCATCTCCACTGTACCTCACCTGTGGTGGACACGAGTCCTAGGAGGCACATTATTCCTCATCTGTTTGTTCCTCCTATTTGCTTCCCACCTGTATGACTTCACTCTTCACTCTCCACTTTCAGACTTGAATTTAAAAAAAACCACTCCAGGGCTGGAATGAGGCTCAGTGGTAGAACACTTACCTAGCATGCATGAGGCCCTACAAAAGGAAAAAAAAGAACCACTCTCTGGGGGGCATGAGTTCTGGCCTATCCTCCCCTTCCATGACCTCCAAGGTCCTCATCTCCTTTCTGGAAAAGTCTCATGTAGAAAGAACCACCTGTTGATGGACCTGTGACTGCATTTTGTTGGGAAACAGTGCATGATGTGTCATAGTTCATTGCTTTGTGCTTTTCCTTTGTTTTTTACCCTCATCACTCTGGACCTGCATTTCCCAACTAAGTACCAGCAGATTTTAATCTTTCCCTCAGCTGCCACAGGGACAAAGGTAACAACAGGGTAGGTTACAACCCTGGTCCCAGCCCTTATTAATCCTTTGGGGGATGAGTACTTCCCGATGCCTGCAGCCATACCCACTGAGGCATCAGATCCCATCAGATCTTGGAAGCTAAGCAGGGTTGGACCTGGTTAGTACTTGGATGGGAGACCACCTGGGAATACCAGGTACTGTAAGCTTGGGAGGGCCCAGCAACCCACTCCCAAAAAACCATCAGCCATTGAAAACCCTATGAATAGAGAAGCACAACAATAGTGTTTTGTCTGTTGTACAGAGGGTCGCTATTAGTTGGACACTGACTCAATGGCACTTAACAACAACAACATCCCCATAACCTGCAAATTTGTTAGTCCTGCCCCAGACGCATAAAATCAGAATCCTCTGTTCTCACTAAAGTTTGAGAAAGATTTTCTTGAGGGAAAACATTTCTTGCTGCCTCCCCACTTCCTGCTTGAGATGTTTATGAGGGTGTGAAGCTTGGAGCAGTAGCAACTACCTTGTGACCGTAAGGCAGATGTCAACACAATGAGGATGACAGAGCAGGGAAAGCTGCAAAGCCAACTTTAGAGCTACCAATCTTCAAATATGTGAAATAATGAAAAGCCTTTATTGTTAGGTGTTTTGTTACTTGCAGCTGAAAATAATCCTAATTGATGCAACAGATTGTTTCATTTATCCACACCAACCTGAGGGATTGTGGATTAATCAGTCCACTTCATGTTGTTGTTGTTAGGTGCCTTTGAATAGGGACCTGACTCACGGCAACCCTAAGTTGAACAGAGACTAGTCTTAAGTTGCATTCCAAGAGGCCTAAGTTAGATATCTGAAGGATGATGACTTCCCATCTAGCATACACCAGTGTTGTGCATACTAAGGAAATGTTCCACCACTGAGCTGCATCCCCAGCCTGATGCCTTCTGTTGGTTTGGTTTGGTTTTTTGAGACAGGGTCTTGCCCAGGCTGACCTCAAACTCACTACAAAGGCCAAAAATTCATAAAATTCTATTTTGCAGTGCTGAGGATTGGACCTAGGGCCTTGCACATGCTATGCAAGCGATCCACCACTGAGCTATATCCTCACCCCTTCAGCCTGATGATGTTTAAAATCAGAAAGAGCCCTCAAGGATTTCCTGCCATGCTTTCCTGATGCAAAAACTGCATCCCTCCTGAGTCCTCACTATAAGTCTGGTTCTTGTATAAGTATCTTATTTCACTTAATTCTGGTGATTACCTCGTAACATCATTGTCCCCATTTTACAAGTTGAAGGATTGAGGCATGAGGAGAGTTAAGTAATGCCTAAAGTCCTATTTGGTAGGTGACTAAAGCTGACTTGAACTTGGGCAGTCTGAACCTGAGGCTGCATTAGAAATGACACTGTTCTTCCACATGTGGCACAGGCATTTAATCTCAGCATTGGGGAGGCTGAGGCAGGACGATCATGAGTTTGAGGCCAGACTGGGATACATGGGCAGACCCTGTCTCAAAAATAAATGATTATAGCCGGGCATGGTGGCGCACGCCTGTAATCCCAGCGGCTGGGGAGGAGGAGGCAGGAGGATCACAAGTTCAAGACCAGAGACAGTCAGTGTAACTTAGCGAGACCCTGTCTCAGAAAATAATCTACAAAATGGGCTGGGGGTGCAGCTCAGTGGTCCAGGCCCTGGGTTCAACCCCTAGTACCGCAAAATAAATAAATAAATAAATAAATAAAAATAAAAAATAAAATAAATGATTATATTCTGAGTACCAAGCCACACCATTGGCCACATCAGTGGCAGAGTACAGTCTAGAACCATACCTGTCTCCCTCACTGCTCTGGTTTTAATCACATCAAGCATCTACTTTCTGTGCTGCAGCTCTTAAAGCTGCTTCCCACCACCCCACCATTCACCATTTCTACCATTGAACCTTTGGAAGAACCATCACCCCAGGATAGGGCTCCCCAGTAACTGGCTTTTCCTGCTCCTACCAGATAGAACACTGGCCCATAGAACCCCAGAAGAAAATGCTATCACTTATTCCCAAGGATAGAGGTTTAGATGAGCAGACACTTGGACTATTAGTTGTTGTTAGGTGCTGTTGAGTCAGTCTTGGTTCATTGTGATCCTAAGTACAGCAAGACAAAACACTATCCAACACAGTGCCATACACACAATCTTTTTATGGGCCCATTGTTGCAGCCACTTTGTTTCTTCTCATTTTGAGTCATGCCATATCAGCAAAAGGAGGTCCCAGGGGCTTTACTCCATCCCCGTCATACTTGGAATACACGTGTGTATATATGTGTAACACATGCATACATAATATTTTGAGACAGGGTTTCACCGTGTTGCTGAGGCTGGGTTTGGTATTATTTTGTTTTTCAGTTATGTGGTTGAACAGCCAGGGCAAGTGCTCCACCACTGAGCCTGACTCCCAGCCTTTTTTTCAGTTTTTATATTCAGACAAGGTCTCATTAAGTTGTACAACATGCCTCTGGACTTTCACCTGTGATCCTCCTGCTTCAGCTCCCCAGATAGCTGGGATTACAGGTATGTGCATGGCTCCCAGTTCCAAGACTGGTCTTGCACACCTAAACTCAAGTCTTCCTGCTTCAGCCTTCCTAGTGATTAGGACTGCATATAGGGGTGCACTACCATATGCCCAGCAGAGTACTTGTGTTCTTCACAAGCGCTTTGTGTTAAGTGTATAATATGCATTACTTCATTTAACAACCACAATATTTCACAGATAACACTGAAGCCCAAGAAGGTTAAGAAAGTTGCTTATAATTGGCCAAACTCCTGATGACTGTGCCATGAACAGTCAGTGACTTCAGTACTGCCAGCATTATTATGACTCCCATAGCTCTAGTGCTTCCTTAGGGGCTCCATGATCCCAGCCCAGCCCTCAACCTAAGCCCAGACATAGTGTATTAGCTAACCTAAGCCAGACAAAGTGTATTAGCTTATTGTCCCTGTAGCGAAGAAACTGAGGCAAACTTGTTGTTGTTGTTGTTAGGTGCCGTCAAGTTGGTATCTGACTCATAGCGACCCTGTGTACAACAGGCGAAACACTATTGTCAGTGCTTCTCTGCTGTTCATAGGGTTTTCAATGGCAGATTGATTTTTGGGAGTGGGTTGCCAGGCCCTTCTCCCAGAGGCAAACTTACAGGGGAAGAAATATTTATCGGGGGATTATGCTTAGAGGGGGCTGGAATTTAGCTCAGCTGGTAGAGCGCTGCGCTGCAGTCTCTGAGGTCCTGAGTTCAATTTCCAGCACCGCAAAAATGGGAGAAGGGCCTGGCAATCCACTCCCAAGGCAATCCCGAAATAGCCATTGAAAACCCTATGAGGGTCGCTATGAGTCGGATACTGACTCGACGGCACCTAACAACAACAACAATGCTTAGAGGATTTTAGTCCAGGGAAGCAGAAGAGATGGTGGCAGGGAAGGCATGGTGGGGCCTGTAGTAGATAACCTTACATCTTTATGATAAGAAAACAGAGTGACCTGAGCTGCAGATCCAAGTAAAAACCCCCAAAGGCCCACCCTCAGGAAGCCATTTCCACAAAGCTAAACTCCCACCTCCTGATGTTCCCATAGCCTCCACAAACAGTGCACTAGCTAGGGACCTACGGTTCAAGTACATGGCCTTTGGGGGACATTTAAGTCCAAACCTTCTCCATGGCCCCTAAAGTTCATAGAGATCTCAATGCAAAATGCATTCAGTCCAATTTCAAGAGTCCCCAAAGACTTAACTGAACTATGTTCAAGAGTCCAAGTACAGAGTCTCTACTGTGACACAAAGTAAACTTAGCTGTTAGCTCTTGAAAAAACAAAGGACCGGTTGCATACTTACAACATACAATGGCACAGAGTAAGAGTAAGCATTCCCAATCCTAAATGGAAGAATGGAGGCACAGAAAGGAAAGATTGAGCCATAGCAAGATTGACCTGCAGGACCAACATCCTGTGGCTGTATGGCATTTGGCACATATGACAACATCTGGCATCTAGCATCATCTGGGCTTGAACAGGCTTGAATGGCTCTGCCCCCATGGCCCCCTCATTTGCAGCACACATAGGCAGGCTGCGTATTTTACTGGCAGTTTCCCTTGGTAGATGCTTCATGTTGCTGGCATCACTGACATCCTGGGGTCTCCATTGCTGTTTAGGCTCCACCACCCTCAAAATTTCGCACATCAGCCCTTCAGGGGCTTTTTGCAGGGCTCTTGACCCAGGTATATGTTGCCTGGCCTTGCAGGCTATCTTCTGGAACCTTGGTGGCAGCCTCCCTACCTCACTATTGTTGCATTCTGCATGCCTTTGAAACCAGTGCCATGTGGACAGTGCCAAAAGTTGCTGTTAGCTTGAAAGGGAACTGGGCCCTTTTGGACCATGGCTTCAGTGGCAGCCTTTGTGTTCCCCAGCTGGGAGATCACTTTTTGGGGTGCATTCTTTAGGAGTGCACCCTAGTGGTGTTTGCATTTCAGACATTCTCCTTTCAAATAGGTTTTTAGTTTTAGACCCTGGGGCCTTAGATGGGAGAAGTCTGGCCAACTCCTTTTGTCCCCTGAGGGAATTTCTTTTATTCCAGTGAAAAGGATGCTTCCCTTTACTTTGGCTTATCTCTTTCAACAATTACAGCTTCCTTGCTGAACCAGTTCTATCTAGTTCTAACCTTAGACAAGCCATAGGTTTTTTCCTCTTTTCACAGTTTTCAAATTATTTCCTCCAAATTAATTAGTCCATTTTCAAAAATTAAGCCTCACTCAAATCTTTAGGACATGGGTAGAGTACAGACAAGCTTTTTGGTAGAACATAATACAAATTGACTCTAGCCTAGTGCCCAGTAGTCTTCATTTTCCTCAGAAACCCTGTCATCCCCTCCTGTATTTCTATTGGAGGAGGCAGTCTGATCTTACAAATGCTTGTCAGAACTGTTCCTCAAGCTCTGCTTGCAGCATTCCAGAGCTTTTCTTTCCAGCATCTCCAAATTCTTCCAAACTCCTTCCACAAATAAGTTCTAGCGGTCTGAGAAGCACATGGTCAGGTTTCTGCATAGCAATGACCCCTCTATCCAGTACAGATTTTCTGTATTAGTCAGCTGGTCTGTCACTGTGGCAAGAAACCAACTGAAGCAAACTTACGGGAGGAAATATTTATTAGGGACTCACGGAGGATCAGTCCATAATGGTAGCAGGGCAGGTGTGGTAGCATGCTGCAGGGCCTGTGGCAGATGACCTTACTGCTTCATGATCATGAAGCAGAGAACTGTAGGTACAGGTCCAGATAAAATCCTACGAAGCCTGGCCCCCAGGGAGCTGCTTCCACAAAGCTAGAATCCCATTTCCTAAAGTTCTTGTAGCCTCTACAAACAATGCCACCACCTGGAGAGCCAAGGTTCAAGTACATGGCCTTTGGGGGACTTTCAGTTTCAAACCATAAAACAAAGTCTACCATAGGCCCCATTCAAGGGCCCTTTAGTCACAGGGGTAAACATGACAGAGGGCCAATTCAAAGGTCAGACATTCCCCCAGAGCTCAGCAGTGACTGAGGGGAGCAGTGGCTGCTGGGCAATGAATTGACTTGTTTCTTATTCCTATGTCCTGCCTGTACACTCCAAATTTGCCACAGTAGCCATGTATTCCTTGTGGGGTAGGGGTGGTGCATTTTCTTTTCCTTCTAAACATAAAAGTATTATCTGCTCACTATAAAAATGTTTTGGTGTTTCTGCAGTGCTGGAAAATCTAACCCAGGGTGTCACACGTGTTAGGCAAGTACTACCACTGAGCCACACTCCTGGCCCATAGAAACATTTAAAAAAATAATTCATAGAGGGTAAGGGGGGAAGTTAACATGAGCAATGTACAAGGAAATGCACGTATGGATATATCATAATGAGACCCATTAAGTTGTACATTAAAAATTACTAATAAAAAGTTGAAAATAAAAAATATTTCATGTGATACAGACATATGGAGCTCAAATGTGAAAATCTTTTTCACCTCTCCTAACCCACTCTCCTCCCAGACGCAGCTACCACCATTTTGGTGTGAATTTTTCAGGCTTTTTTCTGCACATTTACAAATGGAGAAAGAGTTCAGACTTTTTTTTTTTTT